>SJJU01072432.1:0-14844 GCA_012932125.1 Conopomorpha cramerella
ACGTGTAGTATAAGACTACTTTTAAACAATGTCTCGAGGTTATTTGCTCAAATGGAGGTACCAAAACCTTAATGTCTGTATACAACTAAGTTGATGAAATCAATATTATTATTTTTCTTAATTTGTCACTCTTCCTGCAGATGTTTTAGTCAAGCGCTAGTATTTTTGTTTTCTTTTATTATTAAAGCTCCCTGTTAAGATAAATCTAAGTGCTGAATTCAGGAAGCAGGTTGCTGGCATTTTTGGGGTGTTATCTAGTCTACAGTGCCGACTTATTCTTCTCATTGTCGATATTCCTGACATCCACTATTATTATCCTATTAGTCATGAAATGTATACAAAAAAAAATCAATAATAATTTTGCGTCTTATAAGAATAAAGAAGCTCAAGCACAATACTAAAAAAAATAGTTACTCGAAACAATAATCCTCATTAACACTTCAAATTAGTCTTCGAGCCAGTTCATTTTCCTGTTGGAATATTATAAATAAATCGACAAATCGTTTTTCTTTATGCCCGCCGTTTCTTTTAACAAGACAAGGTGTGAGGATGACAAGTGCTGGATTCCTCAGCGTTTTACACTGTTAATGAGATGAACGTTTTACGGCCAAGTCGCTGAGAGATGTTATACCATAGTTTTTGTCATCACACATGCACACAAGAGGTACGCGGCTGTGGTGACATCAAATTCTTAAAATAATTTAACATTTTTACTCAGATTTTCTTCCGGTGAATTCTCTTTTATTGACTTTTAGGGCTTTAACGCAAATTTCCAATTTTGGTGACGCCGCATCGCCAAAATTGACACTTGCGTTTTTGTATCGTGAAATAAATCGTTTTATTGACATACGATCGTGTGACCATTAAGTCTGCCTGCCAGGAATCGTAATTAACTTATTACTTGTTTATTTAAGTGTTAGAAAACAAATTGCATCATTGTGAACAAGTGCCTATGATTGTAATTCCCGGTGCTGTGCCGCCACTGCCGATTTCAACAGCATGCGTTTCGGGTCGTCCAGAAACTAGGGATGTTTCGTTTGAATATTTATCTTCTTTAGAATATTATGTAATAATATAATAATAAAAATATAATAAGTCAAAGTCAACCATTTCTTTAGTTTCATAATGTGCTTATAACTATCAGATATATCTCTGTATGCTAACAAAATGCTTGATGAACGTCATTTAGTGACTTTAAAAAAAAAGTATCGTCCCCGGTTCGAATTTAATTTCTTTTACTGGCCAGAAGAACCGGGAAGAAACTGGCATCTTTTCAAATCGCCAAGGCTTACTGCTAAGTATACTTAACATAAATATGACTTAATACTAATTTAACAAATGCTTGATGGCCGCATACATCCCAGACTGGTGAACAGCTCAATAATTTTCATTTCTCAAAAATATTTTACAAGAATTTACTATAGTAACACTATGGAAGAATATAATATTATCTGACGAGCAGTTGATAATTGCTGATACAGGTGGAACCTGTGCTATAAGAACAAACCCAAAATGTATTATAATTAAGTATAACTGAGTTTCACAAAGTACCGTTACAAAAAGTCGAGGTTTCGTGGGCGTGACAGGCAGTGTGCGGCAAAAATAATATTTTTCTCTACGTCGATAAAATTTCCCTTGCCAATATACTTACCTATTTAGAGACGGAATGAGATATTTCTTACTGATCCGTACCTTACTCAGCAAAGCTATGTATAGGCTACGTTTCGACTCAAACGGTTCAATAAGTTAGGAGAAGGCTTTGATGAGTCAGGGAATGAATCAGTTCTTCATTTGTATTTCTAAATATATTTCAACTTTATTTTATTTCATTTGTTATCGTACATAAATTGTCTCTTCGTATCTCGCGATACTTTTCTAATGGAGGTGTATTTCTTTTTCCTCGAACAAGTAAATATTTTAACAATGTACCTACTGACGTGTGTTTCTTTGATATCCGAAATGTCACCTAAAATGTATTTCAATTTATCAACATCAAATTGTGGAAACATTTGAAATTTCGTCGGCGGCGAGGGAGCATAATGCTTTTGATGAGGGAGTCGTGTGTCAAAAAGAAAGACAAAAGGTAACAGTTAATGAGGAACCGTCCAGACGAGGCGTTACTTCAGGCAACATTGAACACATTAAAGTTCCAAATATATATTTAGAAATGCAGGAATTTGAAATGAACGCATGTACGGGTAGTATTTGAAAAATATGCAAAGGGACTGTTTCACAATTGTCTTTGCTAATGAAGTGTATAGAATATGGCTTCTGTAACAGTTCGTTTACGCTTTAAATTTACCTCGGGCTCTTAGCAAGCTCTGGATGTTTATTGCCGGAGGCACGCGAAGGTAGAACAATTCTCTTTCATGTCGTGAAGGTTTTAAGTGTCGATTTCAAATTATCGCTTGCTCCGATCATTGTATTACATGGAAACGAGGAGTTTCCTATCGAATAAGTGTTTTTTGTTAGTCAATGTTTTTCATTTAAATGTATAGTTTCTTACAGTTGGAGCATGAGTTTTCTGGTTGGAACAGAAAGATGACACCATCACGTGACCCAACACATCCACAAAATCTTAACTTACTACCATTACGCAGTGGTAGATCTCTTGGAAACAAAGTGGAGACTAGTCTTTCACACGGATATTGCCCGTAAAGAAGTAAGAAACATGACGTTAGAATTTCACAAACTTTCGCATTCGCAATATTAGTAGGATAAGCAGAAACATCAAACGTAAAGCAATAAATCATCAGCATACTCCATTGGACGGCAACCGGGCACCCAGTGCACAACAAAATGTCAGCTGTTCAAGCGTTTAAATCCGTTTTGTTGGCCAAATCCATAAAACGCTGGCCGTAGAATTTATGGTTGTGCTTCTAACTACAATGTGTTGTTTATTAGTTGGCAGCAACCTCGCGACGTGTCGCAAAAGAACCTCTTGTAAATTGGAAAATATAGTGTTGTGGAGCTACCATAAACTACAGGTCTGCTGGTTCAGTGCTATAAGGTTTATTGGTACTTACTAAGTGCCGCAGGGACGCCTTGAAAGGATGCACCCAGTTCCCATACTGACGGGTCGTAAAACTCGGTATTAAAAGTTTGAGAAGTGTCTTGGCACAGCATATTTGATATTTCAGTTCGTACCATCATTTAGGTACTTCTAATTAACGAAATGTCAAACATTTGTCACCAACATTTGTACCTGAGTTTATTTTGACAAGTTCTTTGATTAGTTTTCTGGAGCTTCGCTGAGTAAAAAAAAATAAATACACTTCACACCTTTTAATCCCGAAGCAGGGTAGGCAGAGGCACTTGCTAAAGCAAATGCCCACAGTTCACCAAGCGTGTTTAAACCAACGTGACAGGGGGTGAGCCCATCGCCGTTATAAGGTTCACACACCTTGTGGTGTGCGGGTTTCATCACGATGTTGTCCTTCACCGTACGACGAGCGTTGCGTTGCGTACATAGGCTCTGAAAAAGAGTCCCATTGGTACACGTCCAGTAGCCGGACTCGAACCCGCAACCTCCGGATCACATGTCAAGTTTCCGAACAACTGGACCACAGACGCTCTCGCTTCGCTGAGTGTTATTTATAAAATCTGATCGACTGATTTGATTTCATCGGGGTATTTCATATACTTACCCATTGTCGAAATATTTTGGTGTTTCTTATCTCATCTTATCCATTATATTTATCTTTGGTATTTTTTTATAATACTTATTTTTTTGTAATTTTACCAGGGAAGGTTTTCTTTTCTATCAAAATATATATAAATTTGTCGGTAGTGTGTTCCATATAGCGACTTCCAAATCTTCAATTTTTTTGTCGTAATATAAACAACGCTACCTTATTATTGATTTAGTGACAATGATGCTTCCTAAACATCATTAACTAACCACTTTCCTTGGCCAACTGTACGTACCAACTGTCAAAAAATCTTCCCAAAACACAAAAGACATTCGCATCCAAGACTCTGGACATAAAAAGCATGAAAAAACACCGAGTTACTGCGAATGAAGATTGATGGTAAATCAATCGTTTCGTGTCACAGAGATACGGCAGCGTCCGAGCAATCAATTTTAATCTTGGAACAATAGGACGTGAAACTTTCCGTCCTTCTCCATCCCATAGTTCTGCTCGTATGCGAGCAAAGGACGGGTGTACCATGTACGTTATTAGAACGATGACGTTGTCCTACTTAGTGGATTAAACCCCTAAAGGAGATTGAACGGTGGCCTTATCGGAAGACAATGATGTAAGCGAAAAAATGATAGTAGGGTAAATATAAATCTCGAGGAATTTTCGTTCCCTTTCGAGTGCTGAGAAAAAAAAAGTGTTTGTTTTTTAAATCTGAAGATCTCTTCATGTAAGCTTGGGATTTTCATTTGAAGCATGTTAAGATCAGACCACCAAAGGTGTGTATAAGAGATTAAGGCTCCCCATACAATGCGCTCGATGGCTTATCTTAAACTTTTGCTGACCTGATTTTGAAATCTATATGTGAAGGAGTACTACAACAAGAAAGGATAGGTTAGGTGACTCATTACTAGTCAACTTATACCTAACGGCAGTGGCGTGCACACCATATAGGCAAAAATACACTGCCTACCTTAGTATTTTGGCTACCCGACCTAATAGGTAATGGAGTTATTGCTAGATCTTTTTTGTTGTACTCACGACATAGGCTGACGAAGGTCCTGTGTTTTGTGGGTGATTAGATAGGTACCTATGTTTCGTAAAGATAAGTTACCTATACCTAGGTGTCAATCCTTGAGGATTACTGCCTATCTTGTCATAAAAGCCAGTGCAAACCACTGCCTAACGGTCAGGGTAAACGTGACTTAAATGTGTGGCCTGTTCACCTTATTATGGATAATGGAGCTAGTATAGTGAAAAAATTTTTTTTTTCTTATAGAGCGCTTGTAGCCTAGCTCTCAGGAAGAGGTTTCGACTTGCGAACAAGTTTTTGACTACCAACATGTCTGATGTTAAGTAGTAATGTGGTCTACGATGGAGCACACTTATTCATTAGGTACCTATTGTACTTTTTTTACATTCATCATAATCATCAATCCATATTCGTCCACTGCTGGGATAAATTGGGTTTATTCTTACATTACATCAAACGTATAAAATAAAAAAAAAAATAAAAAATCATACCGGTGCCCAATATATTTAAGGTGAAGAATTTCACGCAACTTTAGAATAATAGCTTGTGAAGTATAATGAGCTCTGAAAGCTCACAGTAGAAATATAACCCAAAGCCTTCCAATAGCACGAACATTTCTAAGCTTGAAAAAAATACACTTCAAGGCTTTTAATCCCAAAGCGGGATAGGCAGAGATACTTTCTAAGCAAATGCCCACGGTTCACCAAGCGTATTGAATCCAACCACAAGCCACATACTATGTGGTGTGCGAGTTTCATCACGATGTTGTCCTTCACCGTCGACTCGAAAAAGAGTCGCATTGGTACACTTCCAGCAGCCAGATTCGAAGCCCCTATTGCAAGTCAAGTACCTATGCGACCAACTGGACCACAGGAGCTGAGCCTGTCAATGTCAAAATAATCAAGATGTAAACTCATAACATTTTGTAATATTGCATATTATGTTTTGTACAATACGTGCAAGTATAGTACCTACCTACATACATAAGTAGCATAAAGTATTTTGATTACAAAATTTTACCGTGAATCGTAGGCAAAAACTGCACTTATGGAATTTCCAACCACTGATTTATGGCAAGAGGATACGCAATTTATACTGTGGAATGAATCTCGTTGCATTATAATCGATTAGCATAGAACCTGTTCGCAATAAAGCATGTCAGGTGTGAAATCAAAGTAGTGTTGAGGTTAGGAAGCTTAAGCTGAATAATATTCATTGTATATCGAGACGAACTAGTGGTCAGAACATCCGTCTCTAGGTTGAAAGTGGTGGTTCGATTGAAGGCCTCTCCAATTACAAATTGTTTTTTTTAACTTGGCTCTTACGTTCAACTTTAAAACCGAAAATTCTGGCACAAAGAAAGTAATAACTCTTCGAGTTCAATATTATTTAGTTTGTGTCATTGTCAAACTTTATCGATAGACTGTATCGATAAAGTAACGTAAGGGTGGACCATCACATTTCAATGCTGCGTGGAACATATTGAATAACAAATTGATCAAATAGGTGTCCACTCCTTTACTTCTCACTCTCACTACATAATTTTTCATCACCAGCACATTATTACAGTAATTCCACCACATTAACACAAATTGTAGCGAAAAATATAAATTATAAATTTGAAAATGAGAAATAATACTCATGCACTGTTATTTGTTTTCGGCTTCACGCGTCCAGCTCCTGTCAGCCATCTTGCGCAAACCGTCGGTCCGATCATCTGTTTCGATGTTTTTCGATTGTTCTGAATGATCATTCACAGAAGGCTCCAAACCTGCATCATCATCATTCAGAGAAGGTTCCAAGCCTACGTATGTTGAATTTATTGAGGGGTTTATGTATATTGTGCATATAGATTGTGTGTTTTATCTATCGATTAATGTATTTAAAAGCCAGTTTCTTCAGCACATAAGCATTTGAGGTCCGTTATTCAGTAAAAATGGTAGTATAAAAAATGGTGGACTTGCCGGAGTGTTTCCTGTGCACTACAGTCTTCAAGTCGCGGGTGAATAGGTACCCAATGAACAAGTGTGCTCCATCGTAGACCACATCACTGCTTAACATCAGGCAGGGTGGTGGTCAAACGCTTGTTCATTGTGTATTAAAAAAAAAGAAAAAAAAAGTATGTACTGAGGAGAAGATAGCGGCTTTATCTTGATATACAAGTACTGGAGTTGTCCTAGCTTGTACTCTGTGTACACTACATACTAGCTACTAGCAAGTAGATGAAACGAAAGAGGTATGTCAGAACCGTGACAAACGGAGATTTGTAGTGTCTGCATACCCCTCTAGGAGAAGTGTATGTATGAACGTAGTTTTACTTCACAACAGCAAAAAACTCCATCACGTAACATTAAGTCCTACTAATGTTATAAATGCGAAAGTTTGGATGGATGTATTGATGTTTGTCCTTCTTTCACGCAAAAGGAACTGGACTGATTTTGATGAAACTTGGCAGCATTGTGGCAATAAGCCACTGGAATAACATACTGGTAAAACAACGTTTGTCGGATCAGCTAGGAAGTATATAATTTTCAAGCTGTCCAATCGCTATAAATCATGTAATAAATTAATAGCTTTCCGTCGTGAACCACTTTTTTTTTGCTTAATAATTACATCTTTCATGATACGTTTTTCATAGACCTAGTTTATATGCATAGATACATTATGGTTACATTCAATATACGCCCACGTACTAGTCAAGCAAGTCGAAGTCTTCTTCAAAACAACTAGCCTTGTCAGTACCCATAGGAATAGCATGAGAAACATGAGAGACGTTTAGTCTTGGACTCTTGGTGAGTGTTTCTCGACATAGGCGTATTTACAACATATTAAATGTCTAAAACGGGTATTATAGCGCGAAGATTAATCAAAGACAAGCATTCAGCTTGCCTTCGTTGTTTGCCCGACGTTTCGACACAGTTAATCTTCGCGCTATAATACCCGTTTTAAACATTTAATATCATCTCAGTGCGCGTTTCCTTAAAAAAAAGTATTTACAACATTATAATAAGATGGTCGTATAACGTGAACATATCAGAAGAGTACTCACCGTATGTCTGGTAGTAATAAGTACGCAAGCAATATGCAGATAGTACCTACCTATTAAACTGAAGTTCATGCTAATATCTTTACTGTAAAGAAGGTATGCTGAATGCTTATCTTTGGTTAATATTCACGCTATAATACCCGTTTTAAACTTTCAATATCATGTCAGTGCGCGTTTCCTTAAAAAGTGATTTTACTGTAATACTTTACCGCAATATTTTTTTTTATAAACACAATGAACAAACGTTTAATCACCTTCCTGCCTGATGTTAAGCAGCAATGTGGTCTGAAGTGTGGCATCTGTGGTACGATGGAGCACACTTGCTCTTTAGGTAAGTATGTAAAAGTAAGACAAAGACATAGCACACTATATATGATTACTAGCTGTCCCGGCAAACGTTGTTTTACCAAAATAACTTATAGCCTATATGTTATTCTAGTTTAAAAGCTACAATACTGACGACTTTCATCAAAATCCGTCCAGTACTTTCTGCATGAAAGAGTAACAAACATCCATCCACAAATACAAACTTTCACGTTTATAATATTAGTAGGATAGTAGGATACATATTAAACGGTTTTATTGATGTTAGCTTATGATCCATGTTCCAACAGACACTTAAACATCTTGACTAAAAGTAACTCGATGTAACTCGGTAGAAGGGATGAATGCTCACATTCACACTCACATACTGCATCGATCTCACATCGGGAGGAGTAAAACTTGTGAATCGATGTATTAAACCTTAATCAAACAAAGGCTATATTGCCACTTTACCAACACATACTTTGAACCCTATTGTCTTCACTGGAATTGTCTAAAGATGAGAAGTTATCACAGAATAATCACATAAGGTATGTAACACTACAGGACACATACCTATAGAACAGTAAACAATAATTTCACATTACACTTAAAAGCTAAATTTTATGATAAACATCCCCCGGGTTTATGTGATGGAGTTGGTAATTAGAGTAACAAACGTCAATAGAGTCCAAAATCCTTCAGAAAAACACCAAACCTTCTCTGATTAAGGGTTAATAACGACCAGCGATATCGGAATCATCAATGCACATCGTTTTCCATCCAACATAATATAATAATAATTTTAAAAAATCAGAAGCCTAACTAGGTAAAATTGTCTTATGAAATTGACCTCTCTTTGAACGCCGGCACAAGACAAGGTGACAAATATTTTGTCGTGGCGCTCCATGCTACGCCAGCCAGCTCGGTGTATGATGGATCGCGGATCGCGCCCGCCCTCTTGCGGCGAAGCAGGTTTCTATTTAGTTTGCTCGCTGATTTGTTCACAGCTAGATATAGCATGATTAATGAACGTGGTATTTTCTCTTGTGATCTCGTAATACCTGCTAAAAGATTTTATAGTTGGTCACAGGCGCGACAATGTGATTGCAAAGTTGTATGTCATGTCATCGGGAGGGATAAGTACTTTGCAGTGGCGTGCACACCATATAGACCATAAGACTCTGCCTATAAATAAATATAATATTTTACAACAACACACATATTGCCTTCATTCCATGTTAAGTAGCTAAAGCACTTGTGTTATGGAAATCAGACAACGAGATATATTTACTTAAATATTTTATTTTACATTTAAATATATACTTATACAAATAAAACACCCAGACACATCCAACAAGTGCTTAAAAGCTCATCACCTAAGCACCTGTCAGCGGTGGGAATCGAACCCACGACCCTACGGAGCAGAAGCAGTCATGCTGACCACTACACCAACGAGCCCGTCAAAGCCGCCTACCTTAGTATTTTGGCTACCCGTCCTAATAATAGAGATATTGCTAGATCTTTTTTTTGTTGTACTCAGGACCTTCGGTTAACCTGTGTTTTGTGGGTGAGTACATAGGTAGGTACGCATATTTCGTAAAGACAAGTTACCTATACAGATGTGCCAATCCTTGGGGATTACTGCCTACCTTGTCATAAAAGGCAGTACACGCCACTGGTACTTTGTAAGCGATTTCAAAAAAGGAGTATTTCTCAATTGAACCGACATCATTATCATCATTAGCCCCATGATGTCCACTGCTGGACGAGGGCCTCCTCCAATTATTTTCATGATAATCTGGGCGGAAATCCCAGTCATCAATAAGGAAGGTCTCATGCGTAGTTCCTCAATCCCTACATACATAAAATCATGTCTTTACCTATATCATTTTTCAGCAGCTCTGACAATGTCTTACATTTACCGAATTAAAGATTTTATTACATTAAAAGTTTAAAACGGGTATTATAATATTTACTTATTGATTAATTTGAAATGTTGTCTTTTTGTTGTTATTTATTGTGTTTTGTTTCCTTAATATTATCTTTAAATTTGCAAAAATGTTTATATAGATGCATAAGAATTTTAACGAAACATGTGGTGGATACTGTTTGTAATGTATATTTTTTTTTTTGTCATATCTTTTTTATTTTTGTTTATATAATTATTTTTATTTCCTTTCTTTGTGTTAATGTATTGTATTTCGATTTTGTTTAATTGTACCTATTTCTTTTTTGTTGTTATTTTTGTGTTAATGTTATGTTCAGTAAATGAAACTATTAATTTATAATATCAATTCAGTTTTTGTAAAATATTGCGAAAGTTGTTTGCCCGACATTTGGACACAGCTACATGTGCCGTGCTCTCAGCTGACTGGAGCTACCCTCAAAAAGTCACTGTTTCGACACGTCTCAATAACGACATCAGCTGTACATGCTGATCTTTTTTCCGCACGAGGTTTAGTTTTTTTTAGCACTGGCTTCCACGTTGATGTCAGTAGGTCAGTCAGCGCGCGTTTCCTTAAAAAAAGATTTTATTTTCAATAAATCATATGATTTTAAATAAATACACTTCACGCCTTTTAGTCCCAGTGCCCAATTTCGATTCGCCAAGCGTATTTTAACCCATCGTGACAGGGGGTGAGCCCATCGCCGTTATAGTGTTCACACACCTTGTGGTGTGCGTGTTTCATCACGATGTTGTCCTTCACCGTACGAACATTGCGTTGCGTACATAAGCTCTGAAAAAGAGTCCCATTGGTACACGTAGCCGCCTCGAACCCAACGAAAGTATCAGACCAACTGGACCACAGACGCTTCTACTTACTCCCCTAATCTAAATAGTGGGAGACAGCATTATTACAAACGAGGCAGAAATTGCCTTTTGGGAAAACACCACGGCTGAATGCGGAGGACTGTACTAATAATCTTTACTATGTCACAACTTTCACGCGGTCGCGACTGTACTTACATACAGTAATCTCACGCCGCGCCGCCGTGGGACGGGTCCGCTCCCACATTGTTGTGTTCATTTTCTGTGAGATTTTTATCAAATTTATAACATCCTTGATAGCCACACACCGTGCGGCGTTCTCTTAAGGTTACCTGCTTACGGAGACATTCTGTTGGTGGGCTTGTGTGAAAAGTTCCGTATAGTTAGAGTAGGAGCTTTTGGCGCGTCGCTAAAAATCTAATATACATGTATGTATGTATAAAATTTCCATGTCACAATGTTTGTTACAGTAATCCTCCGGAACGGCTTTACTGATGTTTACCAAAATTTATATGCGTATTAAGTAAGTATGTCTGAGAATCGGATACTATCTATTTTTTGTGCATTTACCAGTTGTATTTCTTCCAATACACGGGGTGCAAAGGCAACTTATTATGGCAAAACAAATGTTACCCAACCGGATAGCGACACACACTACCCATTACATCATATGATAAGTTCCGTTATACGCACATCAAAAGTGTCTAGGGATCAAGTACATTTTAGAAGATTGCAATCAAGAGTATATTTTAAAAAAACTGACTTCATTCATAATTTATTCAAAATATGGTGATAAGTCATTGATACAGGCATGGGGAATTAGGTAGGAGACCAATACAGAAGATTAGATTTGATTTGAATACATTATATTTTTTTTTAGAGCTAAAAATGTTCTTGATGCCTTGACAATTTTGATGTGTGTATATGGACATGACAAAGGACATAGGCTACTTTTTATCTCTATCCTGTAGGACGCATCACTAAATAGAGGGCGTTATAGTTTGTACGAAATGCTGAAACAACGCCAATGAAATCGCGGGGCGTTCACTAGTTGTTTTATAAAGAAGCTTTCATAACGAACCGCCAGGATGTGGAACGACTTGCCGGAGTCTGTGTTTCCTGCGCAGTACAGTCTGGGTCTTCAAGTCGCTGGGGTGAATAGGTATCTAATGAACAAGTGTGCTCCGTCGTAGACGGAGACGCTGCTTAACATCAGGCAGGATGGTGGTCAAACGCTTGTTCATAGTGATAAAAAAAGCTCCCTCGGTGTTTCTGTCCCACTCGTTATTTATGCGAGTAAGAGAGACAAACATTACAACCTACTGTTTAACCAGTAACCCATCAATGGAACGATCAAGTATAAATAAGGGAGAATAGGAACCGTAGAAATCAATACTTTCCAATAGTACGTCCTGCATTTTCTGTACAAAGTGAAAACATACCTAAGTGGTTCACAATAAGGTGATTGCACACTACCACGCAGGTGACAAATCTCACGGTTTGTTTGATGGCGGCGTTATGAAAAATGCCGTGTTATTTTCAAAGGAACCAATTTGTTAAATAATACCCCTTTACGTTGAAGCCCTAGCAAATAACAACGTCTTGGTACAAATATGGAAATTTCACACGGTAGTTTATTGACTTGTTATAAAAATACACTTCACGCCTTTAATCCCAAAGAGGGGTAGGCAGAGGCATTTGTTAATCAAATGCCTACGGTTCACCAAGCCTATTTAACCCAACGTGACAGGGTCCTTTTACACTCTGTGTAGGTATATAAAACTCAAAGTTGTGACTGAATCATACAACACTATCTTTCAGGAGCGTCTGTTGTCCAGTTGGTCGGATACTTGACTTGTAACCGTGAGGTCGCAGGTTCGAGTCCTGCTACTGGACTGGGACTCTTTATTTATTTATTATTACTGCAATGGGACTCTTTTTCAGAGCCTATGTACGCAATGCAACGCTCGTACGGTGAAGGGCAACATCGTGATGAAACCCGCGCAGCACAAGGTGTGCGAACCCTGTAACGGCGATGGGCTCACCCCCTGTCACGTTGGGTTAAATACGCTTGGTGAACCGTGGGTATTTGCTTATTAAGCAAGTGCCTCTGCCTACCCCTCTTTGGTATTAAAAGGCGTGACGTGTGTATTCTTTCATCACTGACTCATCGGGGTCCTTTTACCCGCACTATAGGGCTCTTACAGACGAGCGGCAAGTGTGAACGGCAGAGGCTACTTCAGCCGTCGCCACCTGTCGACGGCAGCCGTCGACGCGTCGGCGGTAGCAGTCGATACGTCGACGGCTGCCGCCGATAGATGGCGACGCTTGCAGTTGTGACGACCACGACTGCTAGAACGCGGCATTCCGTCTGCAAGCATTGTCGCCTGTAAGAGCCCATAGATATCCATAACCGTAAATGACTCGATCTTCATCCTTATCTAATCCTAAGTTATCCAGAGATTAAGACACCGTGGGATAATTAGGGCGAGGCGTGATTGTGAGAATATTATCTACTTGATCTTTTAACCCTTAATCAGACAAGTTAGATCTTTTTTGACGGATTTTGGACTCTATTGACGTTTGTTATTCTAATTACCGACTCCATCACATAAACCCGGGTGATGTTTATCATAAAATCTAGCTTTCAGAAATTCACAAATCACAAATATTTTTTGTAAGTCGGTTAAATAGATACAAACTTTGCTCAAGCGACACTTGAGTACCTACTGCATTGTACATGTACATTATGAATACGGGCAAAAATTTTGTCTATGTAGGTGCCTATGGTGCGGTGCCTAAAATTTTGAACATAGCAAAGCATTTTTTTTAACTAAAAATGTAATTAGGCGTTCATAGAAAAAATATTTATAATTAGCTAACTAAGCATATCAAGTGGCATGCAGTAAGCTGTAACTAGCCTACTAGATCCCACTGCAGAGCAAAGACCACTCTTCCCTATGCCCACTCTTTAACCACCATTTTTTATTGTTCTATGAACAAACGTTTGACAACCATCTTGCCTGATTTTAAGCAGCGATGTGGTCTACCATATAATATATACAAAAGGTATATCTTCTCAGGTAATAACACTATTTTTACTATATACGTTATTAGCGTCTGTGGTCCAGTTAGTCGGATACTTGACTTGTAACCGAGAGGTCTCGGGTTCTAGTCCGGCTACTGGACGTGTACCAATGGGACTCTTTTTCAGAGCCTATGTACTTGTACGGTGAAAGACAACACGGCATTTGCATTAGCAAGTGCCTCTGTCTACCCCGCTTTCGGATTAAAAAGGCGTGAAGATTTTTTTTTACATATGTACATGTGAAATTTATAATTATAATCAGGGAGAAGCCCACCACCACCCAAGCCTTACCTAGATTTATGTTACGATTTATTTAACTTCTATGATTATTATTGTTGCAACGCCCTAACAGGGTCATGTCTTAGACTTAAGATATATGACAATAAATAAATAAATACCTGCCTCTCGGCCTTTCTCTGGAGACGTGCGCGTCTACTTGCATGTACATGTGAAATTGAATAAACGTAATCTTCAAAAGATTTCAATCCAGTTGTTCAATCACCCGCGCCCTTGAAGCCAATACGTACGTCGAACGCAAGTTGCCATCTTGAAATTCCCTGGACAGATTTCAAATACAAACTTTTGCCATTAAAACCATACCGTGGGGGTTATTTCAAACCAATCTGGCGGGTCGAGCGCGCGTCACGTCCTACCTACATCACCTCCCCATATAGCCTTTTTTATTTGTCAATCCAATTTTGGTGCAACGCAATTTCAAATATTTGAAATTTACCCCGTGTTTTTTGCCCACATATTGGTTGGCCCGGGGGCTTTTTCCGAGAGCCCGGTTTTTATAGAAGGAATACGAAAAAAGTAACGCACGCACACAAACCCGCTTAAAGGGGTCAGCGTGGAAAATTGGGGATAAATTATCGCGGGGAAGTCCTGCCTCCCGTATTTATTTATTAATTACGGGGCAACGTGTTGACTTTTTAATACAAAAGGGCGGAGGGCTCGACA
>SJJU01072433.1:0-18834 GCA_012932125.1 Conopomorpha cramerella
GCTGACTGAATGACTGACTGACTGACTGACATATCAACACACAGCCCAAACGGCGAAACGTAGACACTTGAAATTTGGTACGGTCGTAGCTTAGGTACCATAGGGGTGCACTAAGAAAGGAATTCCTGAAATTCCCACGGGAACGGGAATACACGGGAATATTCTTTTGTATGAAAAATCTAAACGGCTCAAGTTAGACGCGTCAAATTTGGGATGCAGTACTTCAAAACTAAGCGAATGAAATGCGGGGCGTCCACTAGTCATTATATATATGTATTATAGATTTCTCGAGTCACAGGATTAGTTTCCATACATTTCAAAGGAGCAATACTAGTTAACCGCTTCCATAATATTGTGTTTTCGATAGGCAAGAAAATGTTTTTCATACCGTATTTCTTTCAATATTTGGCGTAAAATGGCGACCTCTGGGGTGGAAAAGGGATTATTGTACTATTGAAAAGGGTTTACCATGCCGTACCTTCACTAAGAGCAAAAACATTCGCCGCCATATCAGCTAGATCTTTTAACTAGAAAGTTTATTTAAAATAACCTAAAACTCAATATTGTTCACCGGCTATATAGGCGCGAATATACCCAAAGACAAGCTCGAGCTTACCTTTGTTCTTTTACTCGACGTTTCGACGCAGTTGCATGCGTCGTGGTCACGAGTGGACTGGAGTCGGCGGCTACCTATACACCTGGTGAACAATATTGAGTTATAATGTCTGTGTGCGTGTCATTAAAAAATGAAATAACCTAAAACTTGAAAAAATATATTTTTTGACCATGGGATGGATCTCGACAAATTTAGTCATTGTCAAGCGTTCAGACACTTACCTTATTTTTTTGTTGTTTTCAGAAGTGTGCCGGACGCCGCATCACAGATAAAAGTAATTGCATAGTTTTAAAGAAATATTTCACCGATTTGTATTAATATTTAACATCGAAATCAACACTGCCGAATATTTTCGTAAATGCTATAGTTTTCTTGGTCTTTACGTTAGAATTTCAAACATACAGCGTGTAAAAGGACCCCGAGCAATGGTCTTAGATACGTTATTGGGCTCGTCAATATGAACAACTATTAATTTTTTCGTTTCCCCGCATTGTGGCCATAGTTAGAAAATTCTTCACATTGATGAACCAAAACAAATGATATTTTACACGCAGTATAAACTCAAGCAATGATCTTTGCTCAAGAAATGTTTGTCCCGCTCTAGTCCTATTTGTGAAAGAGACAAAAGCATGCTCAAAAATCACGCTTAACGTAGGTACAGCCAAAACTATAGCATTCACCATAAATTATGAACTTACTTGCCAAACTATTACTAAGGTAGGCTAACTTTACTTAAATACGAAATGGATTATTCAGCAACCATCAGTTAATTTTATGCCCGGTGTTAAAGGACTAAAATATTCGCTGAATAAGAGGGAATTCTGTAAAAAGTACGATGTTACAAAAAAAAATCCTAGAAACTCTTTTAGTACTTACGCTGTCATAACCATGCAGAACGGATTAACCGACGTTAACGACTTTTCAGACAACCATTTTTGACTGGGTGAACGGATTGTTGTATTTTCGTTTAGTTGGTGCTTCCCAGTTGGTCCCATTTAAATTTTGTTCAGTTCCGACAATGGCATCCATGTGAAAAATGTTAATCTTTAAAGTTATTAAGAAAACAACAGAAACCAGCAGTCCAGTAATACCTTTGGTATGCTTAAACCCAGATTAAGACATTGCGCTTTATATGCCTAGTCCCGTATCACAGAATAAAACAAACTTGGTTTACTTTTTGGGGCAGACGACGGGTTAAGGATTAAAGAGCAACCATTTGTTAGTAAAACAAATCGTTTCGGTTATCATTGTCTGGGCATAAAAGTAACTGATCGTTTTGTGAAAGAGGTCTCTAAATTACGTTACCCCCAAAGAAAATGGCGAACAATTTTCTGTTGTACCTACGCAAACCACTGTAGTTAGTCGATATATCGATGTTTAGCTGAATTGTACATATTTTATATCAATATTATTATATTATATTAATGTAGATTTTCTTTGTATATTGACGTAGATCTTACAATTAATTATATTATAATGAACACCCTTATGAATAATAGGTAAATTATGATGTTTAACGAAATCGTAATTATAGTTTGGGAGATAACATAAAAATATAACTAACCGTGTTTGGTCTAAACTATATCCGGAGTGCTGAAGCTTAGTACACAGGAAGCTTTTAAGTTGTTAAATCAATACATAGTATAAAACACAGTCGCCACCTCCCTGCCTGGCCCTATACACTTCACGCCTTTAATCCCAAAGAGGGGTAGGCAGAGGCACTTGCTAAAGCAAATACCCACGGTTCACCAACCGTATTTAACCCAACGTGACAGGAGGTGAACCCATCGCCGTTATTCGGGTTTCATCACGATGTTGTCCTTCACCGTACAAACGTTGCCTTTGCGTATATAGGCTCTGAAAGAGTCCCATTGCAACACGTCCAGTAGCCGGACTCGAACCCGCGACCTCACGGTTACAAGTCAAGTATCCGACCAACTGGACCACAGACGCTCGTTGTAAAAACAACGTTTTCCCGGTCAGCTAGTTTATTATGAAAACGTACGCGGTTGAAACCACGAGGCGTCTGCTAGTTATTCATAAGGGTGTGTATTGTAAAACGTTATATATCTCTAAAAGACTGATTGTTCATCTCTGAAGGTGATTGTTTTGATTTCTGGTATTTTTGATCTAATGTAAACTAAGTATAAATAAATGTTAGCTGAAATAATTATTGATGGGTTTTATTCATTATATTATTATATGGGGTCAGGCCTGAAACAGGGAACGGAAGAAAAATTTTCCTGGGTACGACGGAAAAGAAATCTTCCTGGATACCACGGAATTATTCCTGGATATCACAGAAAATAAATCTTCCTGGATATCGCAGAAAATAAATCTTCCTGGACATCACAGAAAAGAATTCCTGGGTACCACGGAAAAGAAATGTTCCTGGGTACCACGGAAAAGAAATCTTTCTTAATACCACGGAAAAAAATCTTCCTTGGTACCACAGAAAAGGAATCTTCCTTGGTACCACAGAAAAGGAATCTTCCTTGGTACCACAGAAAAGGAATCTTCCATTGTACCACGGAGAAAAGTCAAACCCCCCCTCCCCCTTTTTATGAGAAGAAACAACATTTAGAGGACAATAATCATTTTTTTTTATTTCACCAAAAGTTATTGTTAATTAACATTACTACGGCTCTCTTACAAATAAGAAAACATTCGCACTGGATAGGAGGAACAGAATAGCATTTCATGGAAATAATATTGAAAAAAATCGTGAATGATATCATCCTTTAAAAGTAAACCATATTCATATTATTTCCACATAATGTCAAAAACGTTCGGAAGGTAGGCAGCTAATATGTGAATGAAGTTGTAGAAACTCCACTCGAATATTTCTGCGTAAAATATATGTATTTTTTATATACATATAGTATGTATTAAATAGGTCGATCTCAATATACCCATTGCAGTGGTAATATTAGTAAAATTAATTTAAAATATCCACTGAATAAAGTCATTGCGAAAAAAATAGTGGTTATTAACAATGGTGATAGTAAGACCGACGCATACGAAGGGACGAATTCCAAAAAGTCCTATAGTCCTATTTTTAATAACTTTCTTAATCTTACTAATATTATAAATGGGAGTGTGTTTGTTCCGCTTTCACGCCGTAACTACTGAACCGATTGCTTTGAAATTTTGCAGACGTATAGTTAGAAATCCGGTTTTAATAAAAGGGTACCTTTTATCCCGGAAAAATTGATATTCCCGAGGGAAAACAAAAATATTCCTTTATACCGCAATATAACCGAAGTCCACGCGGGCGGAAAGCTAGTAAAATTGAAGTTTTTGAAAATAGACTAGCGGACTTTAAGACTTCGTTCTTTCATATATTACATTTGAAAAACGTACAATGGCAGTAAACATTTGTGGACAGTGAAAATCGTACATCGATATAATACTTTGGACAGATTCAATTTGATACAATGATTTTGCAAATCCTTTACAGAGTATAAAAATATATCTTCAACATTTACGACTCCCTTACAAAACACTGTTTATCTTCTAAACCTGGCTTAAGTTGCTATTTCATTCCAACTTCGAAAGAAACGACACTTAAGTTAATCCAAAGATAAACCGCGTTTAGTATAGAAGCCGCTTGTCTCTCACCCGAGCGGCGATTTTAAACTCTATTCGTGTACTAATAGAATTCAAAACTGATTACACAAAAACATTTCCCTCTAGAATTTGCAAAACCAAAAGCCAAATCTTCAAAGATATGTTAGAAATCCTACTCTACGATATAATAATAATTATTAATAAAGACTTCCACAAAAGTGTTACAATAATTATATACTTTTATTTAATTAATATTACATAAAATTAATTCATCAGTACTTTTATTAAATGAACTCTATAATTTTTAAATTAAAAGGAACGCAAAGTGAACATACCACGTACACAATTTTAACATTATATTAATAGTCATTATAGCGAAAATACAAAAATAATAAATAATAAGTTAGCCTCCATTATTCTCCGCTACATATAGAAAAACTACGCCGCATCATCTAAACGAAAATTAGCCTAACAAACGTACACCAAGAATATCATTCACACGTAAAAAATATAATATGTATACACAGTTTATATGATATATATATGTATATTATACATATGTAAATGATATATTTCACTAGATTGCTTTACAAAGACATTAAAATAGAGATGATATAAAATTTCAGACGGAATTACCGAGAAAATTCTTCACGAGACATCGAAAAACGTTTAGCCGTTACAAGTATAAATATGCACTTGGCAACAATCACAAAAGTTTTTTTTTTTTAATATATATATGTAATAATACTATGTTTTAGTGAATGTTTTAGAGAGATATGTCAGTTCTGATAGAGACACTTCATTAAACTGGGTCAAAAATGTCTTAATAAATCGAGAAAACGTTTTATTTCAAACACGTAACAATAAGGTACAGGTGGGAAAATAAAGAACTAACGGCGCTAGTATCGAATGTACCGACATAAAGTGATTTGCTACTTGATCTTGTAATATTGCTCTATGTCGCGCGTCCTGGTGACCTATTTGAACGCTTGCATGCGCAAGTAGGACGGCAACATGATTATAAAAGCGTGTAACAGGGACAGAGTATCGGGTTAATATAAGATTTTTTTCGTGTACAGATAAATCTTTCTCAGATACATGATTTCGAGACTTGTATTTAGACTATGAATCTAGAACAGAATTACCGCACAGCCATTGATGTTATCAGAACCTTGTCAAAATGTGTGTAGAATACGGAAAAACAGTTGTCTAAGTTGATATACGTCTATAGTAGATTAAGACTATACAGCGCAGTGGAGTGCACACCACATATAGGCAAAAAGACACTGCCTACCTTAGTATTTCGGCTTCCTGGCTTAATAATAGTTGCTAGATGTTTTTTTGGTGTACTCACGACATAATATGCTAACGAAGGTGCTGTGTTTTGTGGGCGAGTAGACAAGACGTAAAGTCAAGTTACCTACCTATACATATGTGTCAATCCGTGGGGATTACTGCCTACCTTGTCGTAAAAGCCACTGCACGCCACTGATACAGCGCAGGAAACACAGTCAAACGTAGTAGACGCAAACCGTTTGGTTCGCGTAAATGAAATATTCGCCTGGATGAATGACGTAATGCCGTTCTCCTGGTTGCCCTATTGTAAAAGCGCGACGGGGGTATTGGGATTTGCAACTCCGTAGCAGAATCAAATATCGGTACATTACAATAACTAGCCTCCATAAGCTCAGTACAGTTTCTCACCCACTTAGTACATAAAACTGTAGATTCCAAGCTATACGTAATAATATTTCGGAAACATCGATTGGCAATCACTATTATATAGCTTAACTATGTTTAATATAATGTCTCTATATATTTTTCTTGTGAAGCGCTTACATTTACTCCGTAACCTTTTGCTCTATTGTGTACCCCAAGTGGTCAATGATGGTCTTGTGTCTCTTTTACTCTCTAGTAATTTTCGCACGACAGAAAGAGATGCAAGACCACAAACAATATCTATTGAACAGCAATAGGGGGCACTGTGCTGATTATGTATGTAATAATATGTACGTAAGATTAACGTCATATATCTTAGATATATGAAACTGTCAGTATTAATTATCATTATATTTGTTTCATTTTCAACGTGGAAAATCAAACAATCCCCATTAAGGATTATTACGTAAATTATAATTTTTTTAACAGCATTATTTTAATTAATTATAAACATTCATTTCTGTGCAATATTTTCTCACAAATATTGTCAAATCGTGTATGAAACTAGAGCAGTCACAAATGTTTTCCGTTTTATATTTTTTTCTTGCTAGAATATATAAAATATATATAAATTTTCAGAAAACATTCATGAACAACATGCAATGATACATTTATATATATTCGTATATATATTTCGAGTCAGCGTGTCTGTGTTCGTACTACTCCGAAACGGTTCGACATATTTTTATGTGTATTTAGTAGGTATATAAGAATAGGTCTCTTCGTCCGTCATTTACTATGTTTCACCAGTTAGTTATTTATGTTTTTACTGTCATACTCCTGACATAATTCCTCGCTTTATATTATATGTTAAATGGCAGAACTATATTAGCCCTTTCATCCATATTTATTTAAATAAAGACCATTTATTGCTACAATACTTCATACTGTGCGTTTCAAAATGTACACAGTATTAATTTCCCTTTATTTTATTTTATTAATTTATACTAATATTCACAATAATTCTATTCGCGAAATAATACATATGTCACCACCCCAACCCAACTTTTCTCGTCGTGGGAGTGCGAGACGACCGAGGGAACTCTCCAGAGGACAGACAGCAGCGCTCTCTGTGAGTTAAACCACAACACCACTGCGATCGATAACCCTCCTGCCAAGCGTGGCGATTATTGGCATTTCCCCCCAAATGAAGGTAAAAGGCCTTCGTCACCAGCAGTGGACGTTATGTGGCTGATGATGATAATGAATATTCGCAAAGAAATCATGTACCAAGACATACGTATCTCTTGTATAAAAATGTTCAAAACACCTATTGGAACAAACATCAGGTTAAAAGTGACCTAGAAGGCATCTTATCTACAACGTAATCTTCGTCTAGTATGCAATAAGATTCTCATTTTTTTCTAAAACTCATGTACTCAGTAATGTTTGACTCACTTTAATCTGTTTATGATCGCACAGTTAGAACAAAAATCATCCAATACGAAACATGCCGATTTTGTAATTTAAATTTTGTATGTTTTATGTTAAGGTTCAATTTCATAAAATGACACATTTTGTTTTGTGTCACTTTTGTTCTAACTGTGCGATATCTAAAAGAGAAACACACTATTTTTTTTAGATGAAACGCGCATTGGTATAACGAGTACATTAATAGTAAATACCGACGCGAAATGAACCTAAGAAAAGCATTTAGCTTACCTTCGTTGTTTGCTCGACGTTTCGACACAGTTACATGTGCCGTGCGAAGACGATGGCAAGCTGAATGCTTACCTTCGGTTCGTTTCGCGCCGTAATATCCGGTATATGTTTTTAAGATAGACACACTACCCTCATACAACACGGATGAGTACCGGAAGTATGCCGATAATAATAGTATACGGATAATAGTTCTCTAAAACTTTAATCAATCACAGATTGATTGTGTAAAAGAGACAAACATTGCTGAAATCACTCTTGAGTACTGCCCTCGTACCATGCGGTCTTATAGTGGACCCGACAGACGTTGTTCTATCATAACCTCCAGGGCCTGGGTCCAGCAGTGGATGTCACAGTGTTTAAATAGAGAAATATAAACTACATATCCTGTCTCTCGAATTGGACGAAATTACACATGCCAACTTTTGTGAATATCGGTAGCCTTGGTGAAGAAATCATTGGGAGCAAACACCATGACACTGGATTTTTATATATTAAGATTGTACTCGCTGTGTGAGAGGGATAGCGGTAGACGAGTGATGACTGTCACTGTCACACGTTATCAATACATAGTAGGTATAAAACAAAGTTACTTCCCACTGTCTGTCCCTATGTATGCTTAGATCAGATAGCTACGCAACGGATTTTGACGCGGTTTTCTTTAATTCTCGAAGAAGGTTTATATCGATAGCTTCCCGCCAAAAAGGTCTAAGCGACATTTAAGTAATTTTACAGGAGAGTGGCTTAAAGTTTAAACAAAGCAATGTTTTGGGAGAAAAACACATAATCTCTACCGCGTAAGCGACATCAAACTACGTCATACAGGTATGAAACCTAGACAAATCGACGCAGACAAAAAGGCGATCCAAACTGCATACTCCACTCATTTTGGACAAAAATGTCGCTTAGGCCTTTTTGGCTGAAAACCATTATGTATAATAAATACACATAATAGCAGGGAAACACTGTCAATAAAATGTGTATTGATACGTTTGCCGGGTCAGCTAGTAAACAATATAACAGGGTTTCACGATACAGGCAGTGGCGTGCACAGCATATAGGCAAAAGGACACTGCCTACCTTAGTATTTTAGCTTCCCGACCTAATAACAGAGTTATTGGTAGATCCATTTTTGTTGTACTCACGACATAGGCTAAGGAAGGTCCTGTGTTTTGTAGGTTACCTATATTTCATAAAGACAAGTTACCTATACATAGGTGTCAATCCTTGGGGATCGCTGCCTACCTTGTCGTAAAATCCAATGCACGCCACTGGATACAGGCATAGCCTAGTGTGAACCCATCGCTGGCCCGAAACTATGCGTGACTCACACTTGCTCCCCAAGCCTCAAAATGTATGAATTTAATGTGTAGATGCTTATTGATAAGAAATTGGTTAAAAAACATATTATTATTACAATACTCTAAAACCACATGGTACGGGGGCTGTTTTAGAAAACCCGATCTCGAATCAAGACAATTTAAAATTGGAATTGTCTGTACATAAAAAATAAGTCAATGCAAACGGAATTTCAGAACACATTAGAGGTATTTTATAACATCACTTGAATAGTATAACAAATACATACTTATTTCAAACACAATTTTTTTTTAAATCAGTTCATCCATGGAGTCTTTTTAAAATCCTTAGTCATGGAACAATAGAACAGAAAATGTATTTGCGACAATTCCCATTATTTCACAAGTAGGTAGGTATATAAAAAACATTGCGTTCATTGATAAACTTACTTCTATAACCTTCCAAAGAGATGTACAAAAATGTTTCACTTAAGCTCAGTTGTTCAAAAAGTTTGTCAGGTGATTATTTTAAAATGTACTTTATTTCGTGGTGTCAAAGTCTCAACTCGTTCAAAGTGTTACATTAGCTTTTGCGACCTAATAGATAACGAATCTTTTAAGACTCTGGCACATCTCCTTAGGGATTATGAATGTGAGTTTATAACTGAATAAGAATGTTCCCTTAATCCTATTTCGTATTGGCCGGATTTGGTAACTGGCTACGACTCGGGAAAGAATTTGACCTCTCTCATATCTGACTACGAAGAAGTTAACTACGAAATGGGTCGATTATTTCCCGTGTTGTAGCAAGTACCAAATTCGCTTACGAAATGGGAAAGAATTAGACCTCTCTCATTGCTGACTACGAACAAGTTAACTACGAAATGGGTCGATTATTTCCCGTATCGTAGCCAGTTACCAAATCCAGCTACGCAATGGGACTAAGGTAGAATGTTCATTGGATTTGACTTATTTGAAAATCGAGCAAATATATTTAGTCAATTCAGTGACTGAATCATAATTACGTAAATATATGAAGCGAATATATTAAAAAAATATATTATCAGTAGATGTAATATTAATCAATATCTACTTTCTGTTATTCGCCGTTCGGGCTGTCCTCGTAGAGTCAGAATCTGGAAAAAGATAATTTATGTTAGCATTTTATAACTTAAAAGCAGAAGACTTAACAGAAGCAACTTCAACAAGTAGTAATCGCCCCTACAATTTGTTCAAGTTCCCTCGATACATCTGGTCTGTCATCATCCAACAAAATCCATTCATAAACGACAAAGTTATCGTAAAAAAAAACATATATACATGGTTGAATTGAGCAACTTCTGTTCTTTAACCCTTTACCAGGCAGAGGGAATATAGATCACATTTAATTTTTAACCTAAGTCCGTTGAAATACAGTCGAAAATCAATGAAATATAATTTAATTTAATAAAAAATAATTATATTATACATACACACGAAATGGAACCTGCTCCTTTTATTTGAAGTCGGTTAAAAATGACGCAACATGTAGAAGTAAAATGGAATGATTTCTTAAGACGGTTTAGTGACACAGGAAGTGTCAGTCATCAAAACTGTTATACTGAACATACTATACAGTAAAAGGACCCCGAGCAATGTAAGAAATGTTTTTGGGCTTATCAATATAAGGACAACTTTGAAAAAATGTTTCATCTCCATACAGTATAGATTTTTTTTTGCCTCAGGAGATAGCTTTTTGTACAGTGATGGATTTTTTTTATTTCAACTCATTGTCGCCATAGTGAAAGTTGTTGGTATTGAGGAGCCCAACAACGTTTCTAAGGCCATTGCTCGGGGTCCTTTTACACGCAGTAGTGTATGTACAGCAGTTTAAGGTATGTATTACCTGAGTCGTGGCGCGGAACGGTCGTCGGTGTGTCTCGCACGGCGTAAAGTAGCACCACGCTTTATCTGTTCCATCAGAGACGAATGGCACGCTCGAGGGTCCGGCTGGAAGTATCATACAGAACGCTTAGCTTAATTTATTGGCTATGTGCGCGACGGTGGCGACGCGTAGCGTTTACAACATTTGCCGAAGCTGTCAAAAAATAACAATGTAAATATTGCTAGTTTTCTTTGCAAATATAAATAAAACCAAAGATTAAAATAGTATTGTTGACAATATTTAAGTGAAAATAATTCATTATTTTGTAAAATTACCTAATATAATAATAAAAATGGGTTTGAAACTACTACACATAACATTAGTTTCGAACCACGAACTGAGATAAAATGCAATAAATTAGTATTTGTCGAGCATGTAAGAACACAACACGTTAAAATTTAACAACGCAACAACAGTCATGGCCCATTTCTATACTTTGATTTTTTTTTGTACTGCAATCAACACTTGACAGCTGATCATCCGCATTTGTTTCCGAATTCTGCCGTGTTGTGCGCTGCGGTCGTTATCTCTCTGCCACTACTCGCTTTGCACATAGCCAATATCATGCCGATTTTGTGATTTAAGTTTTGTATCTCTTATGTTAAGGTTCAATTTAATAAAATGACACATTTTGTTATGTGCCACTTTTGTTCTAACTGTGCGATATATACACACGGGACCGTTGGTGTAGTGGTCAGCATGTCTGACTTTGCTCCGTAGGGTCGTGGGTTCGATTCCCACCGCTGACAGGTGCTTAGGTGTGTACGTGTCTGGGTGTTTTATTTATATAAGTATATATTTAAATGAAAAATATATATAAGTAAATATACCTCGTTGTCTGATTTCCATAACACAAGTGCTTTAGCTACTTAACATGGAATGAAGGCAAAGTGTGTGTTGTTGTAAAATATTTATTATTATTTATTATTACACACATCAAAAGTGTCTAGGGATCAAGAACATTTTTAGCTCTAAAAAAAATAATTCTCAAATTTATTTAAATCAAATCTAATCTTCTGGATTGGTCTCCTACCTAATTCCCCATGCCTGTATCGATGACTTATCACCACATTTTGAATAAATTATGAATGAATTCAGTTTTTGTAAAATATATTGTTGATTGCAATCTTCTAAAATGTTGATCCCTACGTATTGACGTAGACACTTTTGATGTGTGTATAAAAATGAATTGATGTTCGTAAGTCTCGCTAAAACTCGACAAGGACTGGACCGATTTGGCTAGTTTTGGTCTTGAATCACACGTGGAAGTCCAGGGAAGGTTTAAAAGGTGTATTTCTTCCACCACTCGGGGTAGAAAAGCGACTTCTTATGGCAAACAAATGTTTTCCGAGACAGCTAGTTTTAAATAAAAAAGAACCGACTTCCTTCCATATCAACCAGTACTTAGACTTTAAATCTGAAGGTTGCGGATTTAAAATTGTTGAGTAATTTTTTTTTGTTTGAGCGTCTGTAGTCCAGTCGGTCGGATACTTGACTTGTAACCGGGAGGTCGCGGGTTCGAGGTTTATTTTTTTGTTGACAATTCTAAAATGAGTTTCTACTTAAGATCACGTCTGATTAGCGCCATCTGTGAGATGTTTTGGAACTACTTTTGACATATTTGAAGCCATCAGAAAACGTCACATTGAATTGAACTGACCTGAGCGCTAACGTTGATGAAGTCCCTCACAGCGGTGGCCTTGTTGGCGTTGTGTCTGCGTTGTTGGCTGCGTATTGTCGCCGACAACTTGTCCAGGAAGCCAGCCTCCACTGACGATGACATTCCAGCTGGAATGACAGTGTGGATATTGATTGCTGTCTTTGGAAATGGTTTCTAAGCTTCTATTTACTACAGGTTCAAAGTTAACAGTTATATTCACCCCTTTCATACCAAATCGGGGTAGACAGAGAGATAATCAAATAAATGCTCACGGTTTACCAGTGGTCTTAGATACTGGACGTATTAAGACAGAAAGTCGCTTAAGTAGAGACTGAATAAATTAATAACCGACTTGATATTACATAGATCACACAACTTTTTAGGGTAGAACAACCGAGTTGCGAGGTTTTTAGATGGGATTGTTACGACAGCTATAGCCGTTAATTGTCTGCTAACGTGTTAAATATGGTTCCTACACTTACCTTTAGTCTTGTTATGTGTGGGTGAGAGCGGCAGTGTATGGTCGCTCTGTATGACGCGACGCGGTGCGCGCGGGGACAGCTGCGGGGCGAGCTTGGCACTCAGCGTCGCTATCAGACCACCCTCTATAGGATTTTATCAATACATACATACATCAAAAGTGTCTAGGGTTCAAGTACATTTTAGAAGATTGCAATCAACAATATATTTTACAAAACTGAATTCATAATTTATTCAAAATGTGGTGATAAGTCATTGATACAGGCGAAAGAAGATTGAGATTTGATTTAACTAAATTAGATAATATTTTAGAGCTAAAAATGTTCGTGATCCCTAGACACTTTTGATTTGTGTAGTATAAAACAAAGTCGCCTCCCGCCGTCTGTCCCTATGTATACTTAGATCTTTAAAACTTTTTTTAAATTTTAAAGCGGTTTTCTTTTGTAGAGTGATTCTTAAGAAAGTTTTCTATATCTATATATATGAAAGAAAGCCGTGTTAGTTACTCCACTTATAACTCAAGAACGGCTGAACTGATTTGGTTGAAATTTGGTGGGGAGGTAGCTTAGAGCCGGGAGACGGGCATAGGATACTTTTTACCGCGATCCTATTGGTCGCGTCGTTCTATACAGGGTGTTACAGTTTGTATAAATATACTGAAACTACTCGAATGAAATCGCGGGGCATCCACTAGTGTATAATAGATGCATATAATATCAAGGAAACGCTGTTAATCATGACTGTATATTGGCAATACAACGTTTGCCGGATCAACTAGTACACAATCATGATGAGCAACATAACGTCCACTGCTGGACGAGGGCCTCCCCAAAAAAATTCCATCATATGGGTGGAAATGGGAATAATCGCCACGTTTAGCAGGCGTGTTGGGCAGTGGTGTTGTAGTTTAACCCTTAATCAGACAAGGTTTGGTGTTTTTCCGATGGATTTTGGACTCTATTGACGTTTGTTATTCTAATAGGCTATTCCACATTTTTTTCAAACATTTTTTATGATGTTCCTATCGATTTGATAGTCAACTGGTATTTTTATTTCCTGGATATAATATCGATATAGGCAAAGAAAAAATGTTTAAGATTTAAACGATAAATTTCGCGCCCAAACGACAGCCTCACTTATCGTGACGTCAGAAGAGCAGCAACAAATGTTATAGTTGGGCTCATCTAATAAGTGATTTCTGACACATTGAGAACGACCATGAAAAACATGGAATATTTTTAGAACGGAAATAATTAACCTTAAAATGTATGCCGGTAACAGCACTGAACATTCTATTCCTTTGTGTTTCTTTTTCATCAATAATCTAGTGCTGGGATTTTTTTGTTGATTTATCAAGTTGAATCGTTTCGATTTTGGACACGTGCTTATTGAATCGAATGTAAGTGTGGTAGAATAAAAATGAATGTTTTGCACATGTATATGTATAAAGTTATACATATATAACAGAGTCCATTTTGATGAATTAATGTTTTTACGGTATTACCTTAGCCTATCACGGTCGCCGTTGGGAGATAAAAAATATGTATGACGACTTCAATCGAAACACTACACATACACATCGATTCTCACGCATTCGAATGTTTTCGATACAACACTATCACACACGTCAGTCGACCTGTCAGAATTCACTTATTAGATGAGCCCAACTATAATTTTCGCTGTTGTAGGTTAGGTTGTTTGTTTCTGTTCTTATGACGTCACTGACGAGACAAGTACGGCGGCTGGCGTTTTCGATCACGTGATATACAGATAATAAAACCAGAATTTTATTTTGGAAATTAAAATTTAACCGCATATTTATTTATCAAAATAGTGTTATACTCCTACTTCTTAATGTAGAAAGTGTATAAATAACATCCTTTCATAATTTAATTTTGATAGATGAAAGTAGCCTATTACCGACGCCATCACATAAACCCGGGTGAAGTTTATTATAAAATCTAGCTTTTAATTGTACTTAAAAGCTTGATTTGGTGAATTTATTGTTTACTGTTTAAATAGGCAAGTGTCCCTTATGTGATATCTTCTCTGAAATGTTTAGAATCAGATAATTCCAATGAAGACATTCAATAATATTCAAAGTATGTGTTGGTTAAAGGGAAATATAATAGCCTTTTTTTGATTAAGGGTTAACTCACAGAGAGCGCTGCTGACCAGCCGAGGGAGACTTAACCCATTAGCACCCACCGGACTCGGAGACTGACAAGTAATTTTAAACTCTATTACTTGGTAATAAAAGTCAAAATCAATTAAAAAGTAAGTATACTTCTGGGCGTTAATGGGTTAAAAAAATAATCTTTCTTAATTCGATCGTACACTGCGTGTAAAAGGACCCCGAGCAATGGTCTTAGAAACGTTGTTGGGCTCGTCAATATGAACAACTTTTACTATGGCGACAATGTGGGGAAACCAAATAAAAGCAAACATCGGATCTTGCAATAATGACAAGAACAGAAGATTTACAAACACGAGTGATAGAAAAGAAACGCCAAAATACTTACGCTCTATCCGTCTCCTTTCCGCACTGGGGGCGCGTCTATTGCCGTCCTTGTCCATCAGCTGACTCGGCTGAGCGTAGATTCCGCCCAGTTGTTGTTTGTCTTGTTGTAATTTGAAACCTAAAACCAAAAATATGGTGTTTTTTTTTTTTTAACGAAACGCGCACAGACATTATAAAGGTATATAAAGGTAAGCTCGAGTTTGTCTTTGATTATATTCGCGCCTATATACCCGGTGAACAATATGACTAACAAAACAAATAAAAATAAATATACATCACGCCTTACTCTCCCAAAGCTGGGGTATGCAGAGGCACTTTTTGATCAAATGCCCACGGTTCACGTATAAAGATTGCACAAAAAGCACAATCAGAAGATCATTCTGTCTGATCAAAAATACACTATCTGGGTGGAGGAGTGCAGGAGATTACATATTCATTTCATCATTTTTAACGCTCATTTCTTTCAATTATGAAGTTACAATCATCTTGAAAATTCGGACTATATTATTTCATTCATTCATTAAATTTAAAAACAAACTACAGTTCGTATGAAAACTATTTTTTTTTCATCACGAGTCTTTGACACCTTCTGCAATGGACGTAGTTGAGTCTACAAAAACAGTGTCCAAAATGGTCCAAAAATCAACATTAAATAAGGTCGCCATTTCCAACCTTACCATTGTTAGTTTTTCATTGTATGATTTACAGTGTGCAATAAAGAGTATATTTATCTATTATATAAAAATCAAAGCCACTTTTCGTTGTCATTCCATAACTCCGGAACGGGTGGACCGATTTCGCTAATTCTTCTTTTGTTGTGTTCACTTATGACAGCAGAAGGTCCTTATGAAAGAAAAAAATGACATCCACTGCTGGGCCCAGACCACCCTGGATATAGTTAAGACAGGACAACGTCTGTCCGGTCCACTAGTTAATTCATAAAAAAACAAAACTTACCAGTCTGTCCATAATGAGACTCGTTAGTCCTCGGTCCGAAGCTGGACAGCGAGTGGTTGTCCGGCTGTATGACTTGCTGACTGGCAGACATAGACATAGTCTCGCGGTACAAGTCCGTACTTGAAGACGACAGGCTATTCTTGCGAGAATACACCGGCGTTTGATCCGTGAACGTTGCCATCATTCTGTTGCCCGCTAAAATATAAACAAATAAAAATAAATCGGGTTTTCCTCCCTGATGCTATAACTCATAATAAGTTAAACGGTACCACTGACTAATAGTGTACCTAACTTAGAGAAATGGGGATTGTTCATAATTTTCTCAAGATGTCCAATTCGAAAACCATTTCGAGGAATAGCCTTAATTAACCATTATCAAGAATCAGATTTACAAAATCTTCATGGATTGAAATTATTTTTAACTTTTAAGTTAAACTTTTATTTGAAGACTATGACGTCATAGCTCAGCCCATAGGAATGTATTCCAAGGCAAAAAAAGTAACTGAGGTGTCAAGTCTGATTGAAGTTTGTCGTGTGACAGGTGACAGCTGTGACAGAAGGGAGCAACAAAACAAACTAAAGCGGAGTTTAGACTAACAAGTTCTAGCTGCAAGTTATTGACCAAGTTCTTGCTATTACGTTTAGACTAAGTTCAAGGTTTCTTGTAGAAGTTGGCTTTGCAAGTGCTCTGAAAGTATTATCGCGCAAGTTCTTTCCAGACAGTTTACAGTAAGCAAGAACTTGCTGCAAAATTGCGCTAAATATTTCCATGTGAGTTTTATACAGTAAACTAATTGCAAGTTTTATATAAAGCAATACTTGTGATAGTAGAATTCTAGAAGTTTTTGCAAGATAAATCTTTATATAAGATTTATTTAAGTAAAATAAGCACTGATGCTAACAACTTTGTAGTATTTTATTGTAGTTGATAAGCAATTGATGACAAATCTCGATTGTAAAAAAATGTTATTATGTTCATAAATTATGTTTTGTAATAATCCTGCATGTACTAAGTATATTGTTATGTATAAATTAGATGAAATTAAACACACCTATGTCTTCGTGATGAACGTTCTAGGGTATAAGCTCATAATTGTTACCTATATGATTTTTTTATATGTCTATCTAAAGTTTGTACCTGTTGTTTATCCAAATAAATGAAATGAAATGAAATGAAAGACTGTTTAGATGTAATATGTCAGTATGTGAACAATGCAACATTTTTTGTTAATACCAAAAGTAAGTATAGTCCAGGCGCTAGAGGCAGTTGAGTATGCATAATGTGGGTACCGAATTTCGCCAACGGATTTAAGTGAAGAAAAGGTCCAAGAAGAATAATATGAATCCTGCCGGTCAATTGTATTGTCCATATTTTTTTTTACCCCCTCTTCTCTTATTCGGAATGTATTGAGTACATGATGTTATATTTAAATGATTATTTTCGTAATAATTTATAGTTTTTAAACCCCGACGCAAAAAGAGGGGTGTTATAAGTTTGACGTGGAAGTATAAGTTGTACCTTTAAAATCGGGGGTTTTTCTTTGCAGAACAAAAAAAACTTATTTTGTTTACAAAATAAAGTTCAAGTTCTTGCTGGAATATCAAAATGGCCGTTTACACATTTGACTTATGTCAAGTTCTGTCAGTTGCAAAACTTGCTTATATAGCTTGCTGAACCATGTTTACACTATTGTAAATGACTTTCAGATGTTTTCTATCGCGAGTTTTATTGCATGTCTAAACAGGCCGGCTATTTTACTGCAAAATTTGCAGAAGTTGACTATATTTAAAGTTTACACATAAAAATTGCAGCAAGTTCGATGCACAGAGAAAACTTGCAGAAATGAACTTGCTACACTTTTACACAGCGATTTTGACTTGCAGAAGTCGACTTCTGCAAATTTTATTGCTAATCTAAACTCCGCTTAATGATTATATTATTATGAATAATGAAATGACGTACTATGAATAATGAAATACGTGACGGTTAGTTTTATGGTTGACACTTCACTGTCATTTTATAGTTGTGTCAATCATTACATGTCAACCATGTTATTTTTTTCTGGCTACGATGACGGTGTTCTTTCAACGCAATGATGACGTATTTCCGGTCTAAGTTTTAAAAATTAATTAAAATGTAATTAGACAATTTTATACAAAAATATTCAAATTAGTTTCTTAAAATGGTCTATATTTTCAGAAAATACTGTAAAAAACACCACTTAAAAAATGTGAACAATCCCCATTACTGATAGTTAACCCGAACTCTGAGCGTTTTGTTAGCTCCGAAGGTTTTACAGATTTATTATATGTTTTTGTATAAAGCTGTGACTTCTACCCCAACACTGTCTTAAGCGATTATCTACTATATAAAAATAAGTCGGGTTTTCCTCCCTGACGCTATAACTCCAGAACGCACGAACCGATTTC
>SJJU01072434.1:0-10927 GCA_012932125.1 Conopomorpha cramerella
GGGGTGAGCCCATCGCCGTTATAGGGTTCACACACCTTGTGGTGTGCGGGTTTCATCACGATGTTGTCCTTCACCGTACGAGCGTTGCGTACGAGGGAACCCGGGACCTCCACAAGGTTACAAGTCAAGTATCCGACCAACTGGACCACAGACGCTCTAATATGCTAACTGCTTACAGCGATGAAATAAAGAAATGTTGACTTTGACATTGGCTGATACGCGTTCAAAGAGGACATTTCGAATGATTTTGAAGTCCACTGCCGCATTCCAAGGTGGCAGTGAATTATAAATCATAGTGTAGTAGACATAAGTCCCAAAGTCCATATAAGCTCTTGGCCGACTGTAAGTATGTTAGTACAGTGTGACTCACGCCAGATTCTGCCGTTAGCGGTCGTGGAGTCTCTGGAGTGCGCGCCGCCGCCACCTTAGGCCCATGTACCATTTTTGTTAGTTTCTTAATTTATACTTGGCTACTTCGGGGTCGACTTACACAAAAAAAAACATAATTCTAAAAGGGATCTGATAATGGGACTGTGGCTTCATTATTTCCTTCTTTATAATTAAAATTTGGCGTGAAATAAATATGTTCTTATAAAAAAGCTGTTTAGAAAAAAAAACATTGTGGTAAATAGCCAACAGTTTTGTTCTGTCCGTAAATTATAATGGGGAATTTTCTTTGACGTTTTTTCTGACAGAAAGGCGGAGAATCTGTCATTACTGTCAAACTTTGTTCGGTCATACTTTCCAAACAAAGAGAGAGAGAAAATTCCCCATTTGATCATAGAAAGTAATGGCGGTAACATTTTTTAAAGACCCAAATTGTAAAACTCAGTAAATACCGAAGCGAAGCTTGAGCACGGTTTGCATCTTTAAGATAAACACGACTAAAGCATGACAATCGTTATGTATTCTTGAGGGCATATTGAGAATACGGGTCTAAGAATATGTACATGCCCGTGTTACATTTTAGGCCATATATCAATTTCATCAAATTCTATACCATGGCATCCAGCCACATTTCTCCCAACTCTAAAACAATTGCAATAAACATTATGTGTACGTATATTCTAAAAGAGTAAGAGAGAGGCTAAAAGATTCCCATCATCATTGATCGAGCTTGAAAGATGATACCGTTAACTTCCCGTCATCCAATCTAAGCTGAAAATGCTGACTGGAAATTAGTCCATGAATTAAGACTACCTTCACACTAACTCAATATTGTTCACCGGGTATATAGGCGGGAATATAATCAGAGACAAACTCGAGCTTACCATTGTTATCTTACTCGAAGCGTGCAATTGGAGAGGCCTATGTCCAGCAGTGGACAGGTATGGTCTGATGATGATGATGATTATATACCCGGTGAACAATATTGAGTCAAACTCAAAATGCCTGAGCGCGTTTCATTAAAAAAATACCTTCATTCTACTCTACATATCAATGGAATACAAGGCATGGACTCATTCAAAAGCATAAAGTAACCCTACCTGAGATCGCCTGGTCATGCTTCTCCCACTGTCACCGGCCTGTGGCTCAAAAGGTTCCACGTCGGAATCTTCGTATGCCAGTTCCGGGAACTGGTCATCATTATCAACGTCCTCCTCCGACTCACTGACCGTTCCGTTCTTTCCGTTCACCGTTCCGTTGGAGCCGCTCACTCCGTTGGAACCGCTCACTCCGTTGGAGCCGCTCACTCCGTTGGATCCGTTCAGTTTCGGAGCGTTGGACGTTCCGTTAGCGGGCACTGCCGTCGGCGGCGGGACGTCCTGCAGGTTGTTAGTGTAAGCTTCAGATGGACGATGGTGATGGAAGATGGTCAGAAGTTGACCCCTCTCAAGTATCAATTGAAAATTTCATTTTATTTTAAACAAACAGAGAGGTATTGGAACACTTCTTTAATTGATTTTAATGAGAGTTGTACTACAATAGGAACTGCAGTATTAATAGCTGTAGAAAATAATCGATTTTGGACAAAAAAAAATGTTACGAGGTGTCTGCTTTTGACCATCGATATGAAATAATGACTATGTGCGTACGATCTTGACTAATGTTCGGTACAAGAGAAATATTCGGATGCGTCAGTAAATAGTTACGATAAAACAGTAACAAAGAAACTGATTGCATTTCAACAAAAAAAGTATCTAACTTTTGTCAATTCATATACACAAGTCTTTTCCGAGATAAGAAACGGCACCTCACCATTTTAGAAAGCAAAAACTTATAGAAAGATCAAAGATAAGATACAAGGTCGGCAGGCACCATTATCTTACAGGAAACCTTGCATTACAGTAAAGAAAGAATAGAGAAAATTAAGAATGAATATGAATCTAAAAAAGCGCTCTAGATACCAAAATCAACGGAATGCAAATGGGCAATTACCTTTCCATTTTTATCAGGTTTCGAAGCTTCTTCTTTCTGTTCTGATTTCTTGTTCTTATCTTTATTTTCTGCGGGCTTATCTTTCTCAGCTGATTTTGGTTTTTCTTTGTTGTTTGCTTTATCAGTTGTCTTGTCCGCTGGTTTGGCATCACCGTTCTTCTCTGCTGGAGCCTTTTTCTCTTCTTTTTCTGCTACTTTCTTCTTGAGATCCTTTGCCGGACTGTCTGCTTGTCTCTGTAAGAGGAAATATTACATTGGTGACTTTATTTGATTATTACGATTTTATTCTTTATTATTAGATACAACACATTTTATTCAATTATACATCAACACACAATTGAAATAAAAAGTTATGGCTGTACTAAAATCCAAAACGTGTCAAAAAACAAATACAAAGGCAGTATACACATACAATACATCAAATGAGTAATCCTACTAATATTATAAACGTGAAAGTTTGTATGGGTGGATGGACGCTTGTTACTCTTTCACGCAGAAAGTACTGGACGGATTTTGATGAAACTTGGCAGTATTGTAGCTTATAAACTAGAATAACATATAGGCTATAAGGTATTTTGGTAAAACAACGTTTGCCAGGTAAGCTAGTAATCAATAAATTATCATAACTATAAAATACCTATTACAAGAAAAAAATAATATTGTATTGAATATTATAACCATAAACAATAATGAAATATTTATTCTTAGAATTAAATATTTAAATATATTAGTTATTTACAGAAATGACAAGATCTGGGAGAGCTGCTACTAAATCGTTATGATTACGACACATTCGAACAATGGGGTTGTAATATGAAATGTGGTTTTTATGCACTGAGAGATAAAATATTTTATTAGGTTTGTTATTCGACTGAGATATGATAAAAATTACATGTACTTAGATTTGAGGTGATTCAGGTCTTTGTGGTCGATAAATACAAAGCAAACTTTTATTTCTGACTGACTAATGCTGTGGAATAACTCCCGAATAACTCTCTTGGCTTCTAGCTGTCTAAAGCCTATAGACAGCTAGAAGTCAATGGAAAATGCCACAGGAACAGGATCACAGGCGATTTTATGCCATTAAAACAGCTTTTCCATAGGCACTCCGAATCGATCCCATACTACAAGTTTACATTTTGTAAAAAAATAAAGGAAAAAAACTTCAAAGAGTGAATTATGGACGTTCCACTTTGTTTTTAATCATAAATGACGTTCATGAAGCTTTGTGTTATACTTACTTGACTGTATAATCTGTGTTAATAGCACTTTAACGATGAAGAATTACACTATTTTCATTTTCATATAAAACTGCTCACTAAATAACGTTTTATAAACCATCTGGTTCCATCAAACACATGTTTTATGTACTTTTAGTAGTAGCATTGTTTGATACACTCAGCTTACACTGTCTAGCATGATCTTCACATCGAAGAAAGCGCAGCAAACAGCAATAAAACAATACTTTTACTCACTTTCTCCATTTCGTCGTTGGTAGCGCCCTTGCGCTTAGCAACTTGACTCATAGCTAACCTGCAACCAAGAAAATTACACGTTAGAACGATACTTCGTTTACCATTCCTCAGAACGTACCAACATCATCAGACCATATTTGTCCACTGCTGGACTCCAAACGTACCATGGTATTCATAAAGTTAGAAAAGCGTTAGTGTACTGCAAGTGTACTGCAAGAGAGGGTCTCAAAAGCTGGTCAAATGTACTGGCTAAAGACGGACAGACTGATCTAAGTTCATATAAGACAACTACACACATCAAAAGTGTCTAGGCATTAAGTACATTTTAGAATGATTGCAATAATCAAGAATATATTTTACAAAAACTGAACTCATTCATAATTTATTCAAAATGTGGTGATAAGTCATTGGTACAGGCATGGGAAACTAGGTGGGAGTCCAATTCAGAAGACTAGATTTGATTTAAATAAATTAGATTTTTTAGAGCTAAAAATGTTCTTGATCCCTAGACACTTTTGATGTGTGTATCTCTGGGATAATGTAGCATTCGAATAGTGATGGAATTAAATCACTCCAGTACCTTTTGAGTTTATTCGTTATAAACATCCATACATACAATTATTTCCTCTTTATAATGTTAGTACACATTATATTCAACAGCGGCGGTGGGCCGAACTCCTATTACTTTGGGTGAAAAACGCTTGGTGAACCGTGGGTATTTGTTTAGCAACTCCCTCTGCCTACCCCGCTTTGGGCTCAAAAAGCTTGAATTTATTTATATACCGCAAAAGTTCCATGAAAACCTGTCCCGTTACTTTTCGCGCGTATGAAAACGAAACATACACCTAATCAAACTTTCCCATATATTACTTTGGATAAAATACGCTTGGTGAACCGTGGGTATTTGTTTAGCAAATCCCTATGCCTACCCCGCTTTGGGCTTAAAAAGCTTGAATTTATTTATACACCGCCGTTCGATGAAAAAGTAAAAGCAAAAGTTCCATGAAAACCTGGCCGTTACTTTTCGTGCGTACGAAAAACAAACATTCACCTATTCAAACTTTCTTATACGTAATATTGGAACAATATAAAACTATCGCAGCGAGAAGCGAAGTACTCAAATCATAACATGAATAACATAATTCATTACTCGTTTGTCAATGTACACTTTTAACTGTACTATCAAAGGGTAACGTACTCAGACTTTCTAATTAAACAATTCTCTATGGTGAAATGAACGGCTTGAGTACGACATACAACAGATCGAGACGACGGTACCAGTGATTGATGGCTTTATCTCACCATCAAGTGTGCTTGTGTAAGTCGACTAGCACGTATCGTGATCATTGACATTAAATTGTTTGTGAACATTTTATCATCACTACATCATCATCATCAGCCCATATTTGTCCACTGCTAGACATAGGCCTAGCCAATGGGAGGTTTTCTGACAGGTAGCTTATTACAGCTCTAAGAAATGTCTATTGATGGCACTACCTAGACAGGGTTGTCACTTCATATTTTTATTTTTTGTTGACAATGGGAGGTTTTCTGACAAGTAACTTATTGCAGTTCTAAGAATATCCGTAGATGGCACTACCTATACAGGGTTGTCATTTCATAGTTTTATTTTCTTATGACAATTTTATGTCAATGAGTCTGTCAAATGTCTGATTAGCGCCACCCGTGAAATGTTTTGGTACTACTTTTGACATATTTCAAGCTGTCAGAAAACCTCTCATTCTAAAATGAGTTTCTCCTTGAGATCATGTCTGATGTCTGTCCAAAACATCTCACAGATAGAACTACTTTTGATATATTTGAAGCTATCAGTAAACCTCTTATTGCACGTCACTGTGGTCTGTTGGCTTCTCGCATCAAACTTCTGCCATTCATTTCATCACTGCATGGTACATATATAAAAGTCGCCTCCCGTTGTCTGACCCTATGTTTGTTTAGACCTTTGAAAATTATGCAACGGACTTTCATGCGGTTTTCTTAAGTCGATAAAGTGATTCCCTAAGGAAGGTTTATTACATAGTATAAAACAAAGTCGCCTCCCGCTGTCTGTCCATATGTATGCTTATATGTTTAAAACTACGCAAAGGATTTTCACGCTGTTTTCTTTAGACGATAGAGTGGTTCTAGAGGAAATTTATGCATATAAAGAAACACTGTAATTACCATACAAAGTGTTAAAAACACCCCGAACAATGGTCCTAGAAAAGTTGTTGTGCTCGTTAATATTAACAACTTTTACTATGGCGACAATGTAGGGAAAAGAAAAAAACATTTTAATCCCTACACAAAATGTCATGTCCCGAGACAAAAAATTGTCTATTTTGAATGGAGATAAAATATCGCGTTTAAAATTCGCGACAATGCGGGGTGCATTGTCGCCATAGTAAAACATGTTGTTATTGAAGAGTCCAACAACGTTTCTAAGATCATTGCCCGGGGTCCTTTTACACGCAGTACATTAGCTAAACAACTTTTTCCAGGCCAGAAAGTTGTTATAATAAAAGGCGAAATTACGGTAACAAAAGCAGTAATACACAACTTTGAATGAAAAATTATGACGAAACTCGAGAAAAAAAAATCACCTTATCATACAAATTTACCAATGAGCTGATTTGGTCACTTTATAATATGAAGAGAGAGAAATACTGTTAATAATATTCGTAAATATAACGGTTTGCGTCTACTTTCATAGTGCGAACCGCCAGGATGTGGAATGACTTGCCCGAGTCTGTTTTTCCTGCGCAGTACAGTCTTAAGGTCTTCAAGTCACTGGGACAAATAGGTACCTAATGAACAAGTGTGATCCATCGTAGACCACATCGCTGCATAACATCAGGCAGGATGGTGGTCAACCGCTTGTTCATTGTTTATATAAAAAAAAATTGCCTAGACAACGTTTGCCGGGTCAGCTACTCTGATAATAAAACATGCTCGAAATACGCAGATGCGTAGAGTAAACAATGAAGGAAAATTCGTATAGCCTACTCACAAATACATACTTCAAGTACCTACATTATCTTAACAATCCTTAACTTGTAACGGAAACAGAAGAATGTCCTAAAGCACTCATTGATAACGGTTATAACATTCGTGTATTGATAACGACAGTTATTGATAAGGTGTATCATATACACACCATAAGAATTTTATAACAAAACTAGCTGACCCGGCAAATATTGTTTTACCAAGATACATTATTAACAGTGTTTCTCTGCTATTACATGCATGTATTATCCTACTAACATCTAGATAAGAAACTTTCGGAGTTTGAAAATTCACCATAGTCAAAGTCGTGTCAAAAACTCATTAAAACGTGAGGGTGGACCATCACATTTCAATGCTGCGTGGAACTTTATACGGGAATAACAAATTGATCATATCGGAGTAATCTTCTTTACTTCTCACTCTCACTACATTATTTTTCATCACGAGCACATATTATTACTCTAATTCCACCATATTAACACAACAATGTTGTGGTTATCTTTAATTGTAGTAACGCTTAGCTTTAGCTCTAAATGATGTGTATCCTTTTTCTCAATGTATTAGTGTATACTATGTTGATAACCTAAATAAATAAAAATAAACAATTGTAGCGAAAAAATAATTTTGAAAATGAGAAATAAAGAAGCCATTTCAATCTCATCGCTTCCCGTAAACAATATCGCTTTACAGCCTCATGGTACTGTGTTTGTGGAACAACTTGCCGGAGTCTGTGTTTCCTGTACAGTAAGTGTCTGGACGCCTTCTAGTAACGGTTGAACAGGTATCTAATAGGCGAGCGTGCTTCATCGTAGATCAAATCGCAGCTTAAAAGCAGGCAGGATGGTGGTCAAAGGCTTGCCTATTAATACAAAGCTCGCCTTACGCTGTCTGTCCCTATGTATGCTTAGATCTTTAAAACAACGAAGAGGAATTTGATGCGGTTTTCTGTAATAGGTAGATAGATTGATTCTTAGAGAATGTTTTTATAAATATATATGTATAATACATACATATAAATAACAGCAAAACACTGTTAATAATGTATATTGGGCTTTGGCAAAACAAACACTACCTTGCAATAAAATAGAAATTGATTATTTACGTCTTAGTGTCTGTGTCTGTGGTCGGATAGATACTTGACTTGTAACTGGGAGGTTGCGGGTTCGAGTCCGGCTACTGGACGTGTACCAATGGGACTCTATTTCAGAAAGGTCTTCGGTAAAGGACAACATCGTGATGAAACCCGCACACTAAAAGGTGTGTGATGTGAACCCAATAACGGCGATGGGCTCACCCCCTGTCACGTTGGGTTGAATACGCCTCTGCCTACCCCGCTTTGGTATTAAATGGCGTGAAGTGTATTTTTTTATCATTTACGATAATCAAATTAAAAATAAAACGTGAGTAATACCGCGCGGTACAACTAGTAGGTACATTACTTATATTTTTATAGATTCTATTCTAACAATTCCACTTTAAAATGTCACCGACAAGACACAAAACCACTCAAGACAACACTGACTGACTATACCCAATTACACTCCCCATCCTAACGCTGTCAACAATCAGTATAGAAAAATAAGACCACGCAAACGTGAACTCCCGCACGTACCGCCGCACGCTCGAATACTGGGTCACCGTACTATGGTTACGCGGCTGGTGTTTGTGTGTGAGAGAGTGAATTGTATTTGTAAGGAAGAGGTCGTTGAACGCACAACGCATAGTGGTGTGGTACTTAGTAGGAGCTGTGGCGATATCGCTTCAGCTTGTGCTGTATATCTAGCTACATCTGTACAGCGGACGGTGTTTCCAGCGTTTATCACGTGGGCGTAATGGCCAGTGGCGTGCACTGGCTTTTACGACAAGGTAGGCAATAATACTCAAGGATTGACACCTATGTATAGGTAACTTGTCTTTACGAAACACAGGTACCTATCTATCTACTCACCCACAAAACACAGGACCTTAGTTAGCCTATGTCGTGAGTACAACAAAAAAGGATCTAGCAATAACTCTATTATTAGGTCGGGTAGCCAAAATACTAGTAGGCAGTGTCTTTTTGCCTGTATGGTGTGCACGCCACTGGTAATGGCATTATGGGAAATTTTCAGGGTCCTTGTTTCTCTTAGTTCTGATAGATGGCGCTAGCTGTATTAGGGAGGGATAGACGTCAACGTAATGACACGAGGCGAAGCAGTCAGTATGGAAGGTGACTGTAAATATTTTTATTGTTTGTTTAACACGTTACAAAAGTGTCTGATATTTGAATAACTTATCTAAATAATTTAAAAAAAAAAACGTACGAAAATATAACTGACAGAAGTCAACCTGGAAACCTAGCGCTAACCCAGGACCTACTAGCGACATCTAGATAACAAATTTTTGTAGTTTGAAAATTCCCTATTAGTAGCGATACGATATGATGATAATGATGAGGGATACATTATACCTAGGTCAAATAGTTTGGATGTTAAGTTTCATAAAAAAGTTTCATAAAAATAACATAAATAAGTAATATTCATTTTAACAAACAATCGCATAGTATTAGTAAAATATGCTAATTTTTAAATGTGACAAAGATATCTTATGTGGCACAATACACAATTGTATACTCAACAATGGTAGTTTATAACGGTATTTAAGCAATAATAATAATCTTAAAATATAGTAGGTACGTGAAAACAAGTTGCTAAGAGATCGTGAACAGTTGGCCAGTATGACTAAGTTTTATGGTTGGATTTGGTTTCTGAAATAACTTATAAGCTTTGCTGATTATGCCGTTCCTTCCGTAGGTAACTCGAGATAAAATCATTTTGATCATTGGCTACATGACGTCCACTGCTGGACGAGGGCGTCCCATTATGATTGCCGTGTTTATTTGAGGGGAAGTGCCAATAATCGCCACGCTGGATTATGCATAATAATGGAGAAACTTTATCCCCATACAGTTCCGTTAGAATCTACAGTTTTTTCCTTGAAGAAGTTTACTGTTAGAAAGTAACGCTATCCCCGGGGAACATGGGCCGTGATTTACCAATATTCCCACGGGATCGCAACAAAAAAGGTGAGTAACACCACGCGGTACAGCTAGTTCAAAATATTAGTAGAATCAATTGAATGACTCACTCCGTTTCTTTTAACAACTTAGAAAGATAACCGACTTCAATGAGAAAAAATTCCTCATGAATGTCATTGTCAAAGCTAAATCTGCCAAAACAACAAACAAGCAAAAATACATCGAAATCGATTCATCCAGTTAAAAGTTTCTGTCAAAAACATGTACACATCAAAAGTGTCCAGGGATCAAGAACATTTTTAGCACAAAAAAAATCTAATTTATTCAAATCAAATCTTATCTTCTGGATTGGTCTCCTACCTAATTCCCCATGCCTGTATCAATGACTTATCACCATTTTGAATAAATTATGAATGAATTCAGTTTTTGTAAAATATATTCTTGATTGCAATCTTCTAAAATGTACTTGATCCCTAAACACTTTTGATGTGTTCTATTACACACTGACCCCAAAACAATTACTTACCTACGTCATTTTAAAAACATACATTTCAAACATACAAAAAAGTATCATGTATACATTACCGCATTTTAATACAAGATTATTTAGTTAAGTAAATGTATGTTGCAATAGCACCACAGGCCACGCACACAAGCACTCGCGAGGCAAACACCCTAGTCATCGTAAGCCAAGGGCTTTCTAAATATTCTCGAGCGTGCGGCTTCTCTTAACTGAGTACGCCTCTAGATGATTACGCAGAGTAAACACGAGGTATGAATAACATTGTCTTTCACTAATCCCTGCTAATATTATGAATGTGAACGTAAGCTTGTTTGTTACGTTATCACGCGAAACTATTTAAACTTTTATTGTGTCCCGAAAGTACTTTTCCGAAGGTGGCGTGAAAAGTACTCGAAACCGGAGGTCGTGTATGAAAAGATGTATGAATGTAGATGAAGCGAAAGGGGTATGTCAGGATCGTGACATATGGAGATCTGTAGTCTCTGCCTACCCCTCTGGGAGACAGGCGTGAAGTGTATGTATGTATGT
>SJJU01072435.1:0-12874 GCA_012932125.1 Conopomorpha cramerella
AAACCTAGCCGATACGAGAATACCCACCCTCATCAGATAGTGTAGTTTGCGGTTGTGCGGAGGTGTGCTTATGTCACATCGCCTAATAAAAGTGTTAACGTACCGTTACATCGCGCCTAGAACCGGTGTTACCTACGCCATCGGATTATTGAACGCTGGCCACACTGATTTATTTCAAACGACACAAAACTGTACACGGAATACGTACCTGAACTGGTGATGAAATCGATTACCGACTTAGATTGTAACTGGTTGTGATAGGTGCAACTGTTTATTGATGTAAAGACACAAGATGAAATTACCCATTATTATGTATTGTGTTTAGTTTTGTGAACCAATAAACGCGACCAAAGGTTATCATGGTAAATCAAACGTTTGCCGGGACAGCTAAATAAAATAATATCCTTAGTGCCTTATTATAAAATATGTCTGTCACTTTCTGACACAGAAACATTTATAAGGTGTGACGAGGAAGAAACGTTTTTGAACTCCGTAAGTCTCCGTATAACTTTTTTGTGTTTAATAATACGGTTAGCGTTTACGAGTTCAAACAGAAGCATATCAAGCCCAAATAGCAATTCAGGTCTAATTACACAATTGTACTTACTACACGTTGTTTTATCTTTCTTCCTTATCTAACTAGCATTGTCTCATTCACCTAGTCTAATGAAATAGCACGAAAGAGTAGACGAATAAGTTAAGATAAAACACGTTCTGTACAAAAATGATTTTCTAAATATACTTATAAAAGGAAAAGCTGACAGATTGACTGGCATATCAGCACACACAGCCCAAACGGCTAAACTTAGGCACTTGAAATTTGAAAGAAAGGAATTCCAGAAATTCTCACGGGAACGGGAATTAACGGGAATATACTTTTGTATGAAAAATCGAAACCGCTCATCAAGTTCGACGCTTGAAATTTGGGATGCATGCATACATACACTTCACGCCTGTCTCCCAGAGGGGTAGGCAGAGACTACACAGATCTCCATTTGTCACAGTCCTGACATACCCCTTTCGCTTCATCTACATTCATATATCTTTTCATACGTGACCTTCGGTTTCGAGTAATTTGGGATGCAGGTAATTGTAAACTACGCGAATGAAATCGCAAGGCGTCCACTAGTTTCATCTATTTCCATAAACATGTATACGTCACTCGGCCGTACGTACTGTAATAGTTTCATTTTAGCGTAAGTACATCATGTAAAATCTTGCTCAAGATACGTTCGGTAACCTGACGCTCTGCTCCGGGGTGACGGTGTCGTAACACACCGCGCCTTCTCCACGAGTAAACACTTATCGCTCCCATTTTCGTCAAGCGCACCGGCCGCAAACAAAGGTGCGTCTTAAAAAAATATTTGTCAAGTTGCGCCGCTGTCAACTTCGAAACGTCACTTGACGTTTGATTACCCGCCAACGCAGCGTACGCAATATGGCGGCCGGCGGGAAATTTTTATCTGATCGAACCTGTGTGCTGAGATTTGTGTTGTCACAATTTTGCATTCTTTTCGTTGGATTGGTAACGATTTTTGTCACGGCACTTGTGCCTAAATAGAACGTGACGCAACGCCCGTATGACATCTCTCTTGTAGCTTATCTACTAGGTTCACCGTTCCCGTGTGAATTTCGGGATAGAATGTAGCCTATGTCATCCGTAGTTTCCCAAAGGAAAAGGGTTTTTTTAAAACTGTCCAGTAGTTTCCCATGCAAACAATCAAATTTTTCCTCTTTACAATATAAGTGTAGATTCGTTCACAATACATTTCTACTACAAATTGATAAGGTACTCATAATCATCACCATCATCAGCCCATACTTGTCCACTGCTGGACATAGGCCTCTCCAATTGCACGCCATTGTGATCTGTTTTCGGCTTCTCGCATTCAGCTTCTGCCATAATAATAAGAGAGAGAGATAAGGTACTAAAAAAAGATAAAACATTACGATCAAAAACATTTTAATCCGTGCGTATTTAATGTTATTCAGCTATGGTGAAATAGCAACCAGTAAGATATGAAGTAACCTGGCCACCCGTTATCGATGGTCGTATTTTAAACTTGCATATGCCTACAATGTATATATGTAAATTATTGTAAACGATAATAATAATTATTGTCAAGAGCGCGGCATTCCGGTTTTGCGACAGAAGTCGGCGACAACGGTGCAGTGGTATGAAAACCCTAAAATGGTCTTCCAGGAAAACATCGCTTCGTTAATAATTCATGTACTTAAATATTACTAGGTATCCTACCCTAAATTACGTTTTGTCCAACGGTGTATGTAGGTACGAACCCGCGCACGCATTTTTTTCTGCATCCCTGTCCCGTTTTTGTTTATAACACGCGAGTTTGAAGCTAAAATCTGAAGCGGTAAGGTGCATGTTGTCTCGATTGTATTTTTGTGGCAATCCGTACGTTTTTCTGTTGGCATTGTCCTGTCGGTTAGCTCGGGAGATGTACGCGTATGAGTCATGTATGTCGCTGTAGTACAGATATGGCGATGGCAGCTCGGTAACCCGATAGATGGATAGCTGTACGTTTCCGCGTGGGTATTTCGGTGCGGTAATGTCGTTTGTTTTGGTTTGCGTCCGAGTTTTATGGTGCCACAATGACCCGGGGTAAAAGGAGCGGAACGGGGCGTCCCGCGACCGTTCACGCCCGGCGACGCGTAAGGTGTAAAACGTTCACTTTCGACCGAATCTTTTTGACAACGCTCTTTTTCTTTTTTGTGTATGTATGTATGTATATATTTATTTACTAACTTAAGAACTAATACACCAAAATTATAAAAGAAATACAATTAAAACAACAAGTAAAAATATAAAATGACACAACAACAAACAAGAACAAAAAAAAAAGACCAAAAAAAATAAAATAAAAAAATATGGGTATCTACTAGCAGTGGTTAGCACTGAGCGTGTGCCAGCTCTCACGCTAGTAAAAGGGTCCCGACTCAGCATAATGCCACAGTTACCTGCAGCGCTGGTGTTTTGTGTGTGTGTGTTTTTTTTAATTTCGGCCAGTGACACGGATTCGACCAATACATATTATTTTTTTTTTTTTAAAACTCTTTAAATATGCATACGAGTATATTATACATTAAAAAACAGAACGGCTAACGTTTGTTTTGATTGCGCTCGTTGGTTTGCCGTTATACAACGAGTTTTAATTGAAAAACTCGTATGAAATGCGAAAATCGTGAGCTTCAGTAGGATTGGAGGTCACGGCCACGTCGCGACGGCCGCGGCGGCCATTTTGCAAAAGACAATTTTGCTTAATTTAAAGAAACAATTAGCCAGATTCTCCATTCTGGTTCCATTTAATACCCCTATCTGTTATATCTCGTTCTTCAGTTTTGGTAAGAAGTTCATTTTATTTTGTACTCGCATACCATTTCGTAAAGACATTGCGGCTTTGTAAGGAAACTGGCATCCATAGCCGATTTCATACATTGTTTTATATCGCTATGAACAAGCGTTTGACCACCATCCTGCCTGATGTTAAGCAGCGATGTGGTCTGCGATGGAGCACACTTGTTACATACAAAGTCATACATCAACAAAGTAACAAATCATAAAATCAATTACATACTTACTTTTAATGTTATCCCACCCGAAAATCGGTAACGAGAACACGAAAATCGTTTACGTAACGCGTCATTCTGCGCCTGGGCGTCCTAATATGAATCCCCCGCTGCACATTTGGCGCACGCGGCGGCTGCTGCGTCTGCGCAGGAGCGTCCTGCCAGCACGTGGTGCCGCGGTTATATTTCTGTAAAAGAGGTCGAGTCGACGACCGGCGCAGCGTCGCGACGGCCGGCGTACGCGCCGATAAGGGTACGGTCACATAGGATGGGATAATTAGGTACAAGACACATAATATGTGACTGCGGGGCTAATTTCAAATTTACGTGTTTGGCGACGTAAATGTCGTATATACATTTGCATTTACGCCGTCTGGGTGTATGCTTTGTAAGAAAATATGTAAGAAAATAATAGTATACAGTTAGTAGAACGTAACATCGCATACAACGTTCTTCGATGGTAGACAGAAATTTGCACCTTATATATCCAAATATTTTATTATTTAGAAATATTTAATTTTAATATTGACAATTTTCACCGGAAGTTAATTTCGATATGCCATTTAATTATGTATGTCCGTATATGAGGTAGAAACATGTGGAATTTGAAGCAATTTTTATATCCGCCTTGTTTTTTTCAGTCTTTCTTAACATCAAGCTTAACAAGTTTTTTTTATATGTTTATTATTTAAACATGAAATGATACACAGTTAAGTCTTTAAGATACGGCAGTCCAAATTGAGTCGTTAACTTACGTCGCATCATCTGTGTACGTTTACACGTTCAATTTACACATGTGTAGTCGAATTTACACCTACTCAGCCCTAATACACGGTTTACATAACTGTCCATACACGCCACACAGTAGGCAGCGAGAAATAAAACTTTTGGTAGGGTAATTTTGAGAAAAACATGTTTTGACATGGCGTTTACGTAATTTGCGTTGTGTGTTTCGTAAGTGCAAACACCATAAAGAAATAAAATTTAGATCTGTCAACGCACCATCATAATGTGTTGTAAGGTTAAATGTACATTATTTCATAACATTGTGACATCCAATTCCGCGCTGGTGATTTAAGAATAATGATACAAGTTGTTTGTTCCAAGACACGGATTAACCCTTCTTGGGACATATCTCGGAATCTGATAATAAAACTTCTATTGTTTTTTCTTCAATTTGACGCCTTCAAACGGTTATTTAGGGGTATGCTAGGGATCGTTTTTAGGATCAGGTGCTACCAGTGGCGTGTACTGGCTTTTACGACAAGGTAGGTAGTAAGCCCCAAGGATTGACACCTATGTATAGGTAACTTGTCTTTACGAAATAAAGGTATCTACATATCTACTCACCCACAAAACACAGGACCTTTGTTAGCCTATTTCGTGAGTACAACACAAAAATATCTAGCAATAACTATATTATTAGGTCGGGTAGCCAAAATACTTCGGTAGGCAGTGTCTTTTTGCCTGTATGGTGTGCAGGCCACTGGGTGCTACACCAATGCTGTAACAATTTGTATTATCTAGCCCTCATCGATGGTCTAGGAGGTAACATGTCGGCTTGACCAATTTTTGTGAAATGTTAAATATAAAATATATAAAAACATTCAGTAGTTTCGAGATCAAAGAGACTATCTATGTTTTATAGCACTACCGGCTGTATTTCTTTCAATACACGGAGTGCGTAGGATTTACCCATGACAAGAGAAATGTTTGCCGGGACAGTTAAGGTAGGTACCTAAAAAATAAAAAATAGGTGTTAAAACATACTCATACTAGCAAACCCGGCGAACTCCGTTTCGCCACCAGATGGGTTCGTTTCGTTTACCCGCTTTTCTGTTGAATTTTTTCCTGAATTTTCTTTGCTATACACCTCACGGAGCCCGAGACCTTTCCAACGAATGCAAAACCGTGGAAATCGGTTCGTGCGTTCTGGAGTTATAGCGTCAGGAAGGAAAACTCGACTTATTTTTATATAGTAGATTACGTCACCAGTGTACTCGCGGCCTTACACGAATGCAATTCAGCAACAGGTACTGTGCCTTTACAGTAATTTTGTGTTATCAATTTAAGCTGACCTGTCGTTGTTCGTACTTCCAACGTTGATTAGCACAACTTACGTTGGTCTAATCTCTACTCTGGCTGTATTTTGTACTGATATACTGAGAGCTCTGAGCCTATGTAAAATGTTAGTTTAAAAGGTTCATCGTAAAACGCTTTCAGGACATCGTCGTCTACCCCCTGTGACACCTAAACGACACATTACGAATATAGAGTTCTTTGATATTTTAGAGCTAATTAGTGACGTCACGTTACTAACAGAAGCCAGTTTCAGATATTTCCTGTTGCGACGGACTAATAGCATTTTAAATACTTCAGCTTTGGACTAAAAATAGGGAATACGAGTGTGTATTTAGGTATTTTTAATTTATGCGTGCTTTTTCCTCGCGGCATTGTGACTCATTCTATATTGGTTTGGATATTTTTCCTTAAAAGAAATGTACATACATACATGGTCATGAGTATTAAGTACTATTATAGTATTAAGTTCCGGTTCTTCTGGTCAGTAAAAGGAATTAATTCGAACCGGGGACGTTTACTTTTGTTTCTAAAATCATACATGACTTTCATCAAGCTTTGTGTTATACTACTGTATATCTGTATGTGATAGTACTTATAACTATGAAAACGTCATCCATACCAGGTGGATTTGCCATTTACGCGAACCAAACGGTTTGCGTCCACTTTCACATAGTGCGTACCGCCAGGATGTGGAACGACTTGCCGGAGTCTGTGTTTCCTGCGCAGTATAGTTTGAAGGTCTTCAAGTCGCGGGTGAATAGGTACCTACTGAACAAGTGGGCTCCATCGTAGACCACATCGCTGCTTAACATCAGGCAGGATGGTGGTCAAACGCTTGTTCATAGTGAGTAAAAAAAAATAATTTGAATTGGTTGGAAATTATCGTGGGCAACAGGAGTCTCTGACGTCACCAAAAATGTGCCGAGATAGCGTAGAACGTAGTGGTATATTACTGGCAATGTGTAAACCTATCTTTATTTAGATCAAACGCCATTTAAAAAAAAAAAACGACACACGTCACCGTTATGCTACTTCACGTAAGTAATTAAATCGATATTTGTCTGATAATATGAATAAATGTTTTACCTGTAGCTTATCTTATACGAGTAATATATTTAAATCTGTTCTTTTTTTCAAATAAAACAACTCTATTTCAACCCACTCAAGGAACTTAAAAAAAAAAACGTTTTTTAATGTTTTTTTTTATAAACGACATGGTAGTTGTCAAAATGTCGAAAATAAAATGTTTAAAAAATGTTAAGATAATCTCTATTTAATAACCTGTGAAATTATTAAAATAGGATTATTATCTATTCATAATGATTAAGAAGTAATTCTTATCCTTATAAGAAACACATTTCCGAAGTTTTGGTTTCTAAAAGCCAGTGTGATCGTTTACTTCCATTTTTGAAATTTCTGTTAATGAATTTATTCAAAATAATGTACAGAATTTAAATATGTCTATCTAATATCATAAGTGCATATATAGAGCTATTTTGTCATCAAAATAAGCGTTTTATTTTAACATTTCCGACTAAATTTAGCGACATTTTAATGATAATTATGGAAATAAATTATATTATTATTACATTTCAATAGGTTTAAGAGTATTTTTTTTCAATTCCTACCTAACAGTATTAAGTGCGGGGAACACCGCCGGAGTTCAGATAGGTGGCTCAGGTTGTTCTGGGGGACCCAGCTACACACATCAAAAGTGTCTAGGGATCAAGAACATTTTTAGCTCTAAAAAAATCTAATGTATTTAAATCAGATCTAATCTTCTGGATTGGTCTCCTACCTAATTCCCCATGCCTCTATCAATGACTTATCACCATATTTTGACACAATTCAGTTTTCTTAAAATATATTCTTGATTGCAATCTTCTAAAATGTACTTGATCCATAGACATTTTGATGTGTAATTAGCAATAGTGATAACTAGAAACCCCGCCATTGTTCTCGCCAGAGGGGTGAAGTAAGTGGAGCATCCATAACGGATTTCCCCACAGTAAAAAGGGGTTACAGACAGTACCTACATATTTTCACATTACCATCTCTAACACGAAAACTGATTTTATTTTAAACTTTCATACGCAGAGTTCCCAGTATAAGATCGTTAACACGCTTCTAAGAATGCCAGTGTGTCTGTGTGTGCGCCAACATCGCCAGATGGCCACGGGGTTACAATGAAATGTGGACGCGATTCTGATTACTGCAGCGCAACTGGGCCATTGCGACGCGATGTCCACTTTGACAAGTTTATATGAAGATAGCATCATCATCTGGCGATATTAAATGTATGTAGAGCAATCATTGCGGGTCGCATAAGAAACTTTAATTAAATACACTTGAAATTTTGAATATTACCCATATTTGATACAAGACGACAAGTAATACTGTATGGTTACTTTAATAAACAATTTTATTTAATGTTTTAAAAAACTTGCTCACTGCGCTTAAAAAAACCAATTGAAATATGTTTTTTTGAAAGCTTTGCGCACTGACATTATATGAAAAGTTTACGCTAAGGATAAGCACTATGCTTATCTCAACGAAAATTAACCAAAGATAAGCATTCGGCGTACCTTCGTTGTTTTTCCGACGTTTCGACACAGTTACATGTGTCATAGTCGCGAGCTGACTGCTCAGTCTTATCTTTGGTTAATTTTCGCGCTATAATACTCGTTTTAAACTTTTAATATCATGAATAATGAAAGTACGCGAATGAAGTCGCGAGGCTACCTCATCATCATCATCATCATCATACTTGTCCACTACTGGACATAGGCCTCTCCAATTGCACGCCACTGTGATCTGTTTTCGGCTTCTCGCATCCAGCTTCTGCCAGCCATCTTGCGTAGATCACCAGTCCACCTTGCCTAAGGGCATCCTGCTAGGCTACCTGCTAGTTTCAAATAATTCAAGGAAACAAAACAATTGCCGTAAACAAGAAATTGTCTCCGTAGATAGTTATCGGGTATTCACCGAGCATTAGCACCTCGCTATCTTGCAAGGGGGTCGACAGATACCGTTACCTACTAATTAGTCGCGGCGTTTCACTACTGACACAACCAAATACAGGCATTTAAGGTATCTCCCGATCTCATTGGCTGTTTGTCCCCCTAACGCACCAATATAACTTAAACTTTACCTACCATTATATTTCTGTATGGTTGTAACTTTTTTTTAAATAGGACCGGTAAAGGCTGCGTCCACACTAACAACCGTTAGGGTACGGTATGTCTCACGCCTTATTGAAGTAAATAGGGAGACTGTGTTAGTGTGTTTAGAGCTTTAGTTACGCGAGTTTTGTATGAAACGTTAGCTCAGGTGTTAGTTTGAATTGTATGGAATGTGTTTGTGGTATAAAACAATAGGCTGTGATAGGATATCGAAGTAAGAAAGCTGAAATAATTGGGTAAGGCGGCAAGTGGTTGGTTGGAACAGGTTCGTATTGTCTGATTGTTTAGATAAATCACCAACCCTATTAGGGACTTTCGTGTCATGTTTATATGGATAGTTACTTTGTCTTAGACGTTGAAAATAATAAAAAAAACTTCTCCTTAGAGTCGTGACACAGATGTGTGGGAGTGAAACAAGGTTTGACGTAGTGAATGAACAAATAAACACTTAACTTTACTTCACAAAAAATTTTAATACCTAATGTTCATTTATTTATTTAATTCTTTATTGTACCAACAGTACAATGGATTGACTTAATACTAAAAGTATTATATACCAGTCAACCTCTCAACATGGGAGAAACAGGCGCGGGTCAGTATTCAAAAAGTTGTAAGTGAATACATTAATAACTTAAGTAGGTAGGTAAATCAGAATACACTCAATAACAAATATTTATAATCACATACCTACGCACGCATATAATATAATACACAAAATGATAGTTATCAATAACAAAAAAGTAACGAATTTAAAAAGTACTAACCGAATTTTAAAAGAAATAACTGTCGGAATAATCCTGTAACAAAAAATAAATAATACTTACAGACGAATTGTTTAAATTGTATCTATCACCCACAGATTCCAGTATGAACTGTCTATGTCGCTTTGGGATTTAATACGCAAATCTTAATATATAAAAATCCAGTGTCATGATGTTTGTTCCCAGTGAACTCTTCACACGAGATATTCACGAAAGTTGGCATTTATATGTAATTTCGTCCAATTTGAGAGATTTCGTACAGTTTATATTTCGTGACATCCACTGCTGGGCACAGGCCACCCTGAAGGTTATACTAATTTTATATTCATATTAATAGTTAAGACACGAAAACGTCTGTCCAATCAACTAGTATGAAAATAAAATGCCATCATTAACATCAGGCAGGATGGTGGTCAAATGCTTGTTCATAGTGATAAAAAAATTGATCTCTGGTTTTCTTCTTTAAATACCACTTAATATCATTGTTTTTACGTCGACACTAGCACCATACCTTTAATTAGGTCACGCACTATTAGTTCGCGCACGCGCCATCGCTTTAACTAAACACCTGTATTGGGCCAATTTTCATTCTCGACGCGTGTAAACAATAGCTTAGGGTGCCAATTAGGAACTGTTGTACAGTACCGCACCACGGAACCTAATAGCTTTGCACATCCGTGATTTTTAACTGTATAGCATTAGGGTACTGTTTCACTGAAGTTAAGCTAAGCTACGCTGCACACTACCTTAACAATAATGCGCTGTAAATGTATAACAAAGTTAAAACAAAACTATTGAAACTGGTAATTCAATTGACAACTTGAATAGAACTAGGTATGTATCTTCAGAATAGGTATTCCGCGATTATTATTTATGCACTAAGTATTAAAGTCTGACTAGCTCTGCTCGCGATATTACCAAGAACGTCATCCATACCAGGTGGATATACCATTTACCATTTCGATAAAATACCTAATTATACTCGTATTATTGGAATTGGACCCTTTTGGGTTTATAGCATAGTAGTTTCAGTGTAACAACACCTTTATACTGTATCAAAGTATATACATCTAAAACTAGCTAGAACTCTATGATTTTTAGCACACAGATGGATCAAGATATTTTGGTTCTTTTTTACATGAAATTATAAACGTATCTGACGATGCGATTCATGTATGCGTTCCGCTTCAAGTGTTGAAAGTATGCTATTTAAAAACTTCATTTCACCGTAAAGCCTTTTCCTTCCTGAACTAGTTTTTAATAGTAACTCTTTGATGGAAGGTTTCAAAATACAATGGTTTCAGATTAGGCGCATCTAGTGAGCTGATTTCATACGGATTAACTGTATTAATGTTAATTGAATAACGTCTTATTATTGTAATAATGTTGGAAATCGTATGTGCATAGTTCATTCACTGCAATTTCTTGTATCATTTTATGGTTATTGGTTTCTATTGCTGTATATGGTATTATTGTGTGTTTTAATATAATTTTCCGCAATTAATGTTAATAATGTTTTCTGTTCCTCATAAAGCGATTTTTCAGTACTTTAGTAGCTTTTGATGTTGATTAAGGTTTGAATTAATGAAACAATTCTTATGATGAAAGAAGAATATTTTCTTTATTGCTAAAATATATCGATGGCTTCCCGTCAAAAAGGCCTAAGCGACGTTGAAGTAATTTTACAGGAGAGTGGCTTGAAGTTTAAATAAAGGAATGTTTTCGGAGAAAAACACATAATCTCTACCGCGTAAGCGACATCAAACTACGTCATACAGGTATGAAACCTAGACAAATCGACGCAAAAAAAAAGGCGATCCAAACTGCATACTCAACTCATTTTGGACAAAAATGTCGCTTAGGTCTTTTTGGCTGGAAACCATCGATATATTTTATAATTTAGTAAAGAGATCTAACTATGGATGCGGACGATGCAGAGATTTCCAGAATCGTGACATGGTTTATATCAGTTGCCAACCTACCCTGACATCGCTTAAAAATTACAACATGCAAAAGGCGGATTCATTCCACGCACAAGGGACATCACCAATATAAAATCAAGTCATAATATGATGGACGGCCGGCATGGACTAGTGGTCAGGACATCTGCCTCTAGGACGACGGTCGCGGGTTCGATTCCCGCTGCGGACATAATGCTTTAGTGATGAGCTGAGGCATTTGTTGTGTGCGTCTGGGTGTTTTATTTATCTATATATGTATTTAAAAGTATTTATGTAAGTGTATCAGTCTCTGGCGCTCATAGTACAGGGTATCCTAGTTTGGGGTCAGATGACCGTGTGTAAAAATGTCCTATTTAGTATTATTATATAGATAGGTATTTATAAACGAATCTCTAAAGTACTCAACCAAAGATCTACAAGTGCCACTGCGATGCATTAACGAAAACAAAAGACAAAACGTACAACATTAAAACGAGAGAGAAACAAACAAAGCAACTCCTGCGCAACCAACAATGGCCGCCGATAAACACTCGCGTCAACTAAAAATATACCAAAGAAAATAGTTTTTCATCGGAATAAAAGGCGTCGCTAATGGAAAAGGCAAATATATGCGCGCAGATTCGCGGTAGTACCAACATGACAAGCAGTAAACACTGCAACATGTAAATAAACACGCACTCGTGCTGCGCCCTGTGCGATGCGCCTGCGCACACTAAAAATTACTAACACGCCTGTGACGGGGCCCCTGTGCGGTTTGTGTGTTCATTTAAATAAAATATCAGTGAAGCAGTTGTAATAACTACATATATTGCTTTTTTAGTCTGTTTTTTATGTCGAAGAAGAAATCTCGACGTCAGAAGCATAAAGTCGGAAGTGTCATTGAAACTATAGTACACATCCGACCTTATGCTTCTGACATTGAGAAATAGTTTTGTTATAATATCTCACGACGGCGAATAGAATACATGTGTCACCACCCCAGTCCAACTTTTCCCGCTATGGGGGTCGTAAGAGACGACCGAGGGAGCTCTCCAGAGAACGGGCAGCAGCGCTCTCTGTGAGTTAAACCACAACACCATTGCGATCGCCAACCCGCCTGCCAAGCGTGGCGATTACTGGCATTTCACCCAAAATGACGGATCTCATTGGGGGAGGCCCTCGTCCAGCAGTGGACGTTATGCGGCTGATGATGATCTCACTAGAAGTACTTTGTGGTTAGAAGGGAAGGTACAAATGAAAAATCACAGGACATTGTTCAGATACCTACCATGTTAAATATTGCTGGAGCCACTTGTGTTAC
>SJJU01072436.1:0-14127 GCA_012932125.1 Conopomorpha cramerella
ATTGTAAAATGATTAATAGCGAACATGCGATGAAAAATGTTTTCTCCACGTTCTGTCAAAAGCTAATTAGCGACTGAATACGAAAGACTCATAATTTGTGTCGGAGCAATTCGGAGCAATTTTCAGCGTGGGAGAACGTCCCGTAATGGTTAGGACCGTGCAGCGCGGACACCAGTGGCGTGCACTGGCTTTTACGACAAGGTAGGCAGTAATCCCCAAGGATTGGCACCTATGTATAGGTAACTTGTCTTTACGAATATAGGTACCTTACCTATCTACTCACCCACAAAACAAAGCGTCGTTCGTCAGCCTATGTCGTGAGTAATACAAAAATAAAGATCTAGCAATAATTCTATTATTAGGTCGGTTACCCAAAATACTAAGGTAGGCAGTGTCATTTTGCCTATTTGGTGTGCACACCATTGGCGGACACGTTATGCTAAGTGTAGGAACGGTGTAAAAACGGATCTATTTTGGGAAGTGACACGTCTCATCAGAAAATATTTCACACTAGTTTCCACTATTATGATGATACAGTTTGTTTCTTAGTGTTGTTACACATGACAAGGTATTCTGAAGTCTATTTTGGTTGCACGACGAAGGATTTTATTGTGTCGTTCATTAGACCGTCACCTCGCTACGACAGTTTAAATGACTCTATTTTTGCAAATGCAAATAGTACGCGATGACTAGTTAAAAATGTGAAGAGCAAAATTCCTTGATGAATTCGCTAAACACAATATAACAGTACATTAAATCGTTTGAGATAAGTTATATTTTTAGGAAACCTGCGTACTAAAAGCCACTTCAGCAATTTAGGTGCTTTTTGGTTGCACAAAACTGAATGATAGATATCTTTGCCTAGCCAATATTGGGTTAATAGGCGAGACTCATAATGTTTGTTTGCAGAATTTCAGTATCACAGAAACAGAATAGTTAATAAGCAACTTGTTGTACCCGGCGGTATCACCCGTAGTTTGTACTGTTCCCTTGGCAGATTCGGGATAGTATAGATCAAACATATTATAGAGGTATTGTTCTGATATTAAACTAAATTTATATGTAGTTTAATAAAAATAATAAAGAAATTTTTGAAGAAGTTGTAGTGAACAAGATCAGAAGGGCATGCTTCGGTGGTTTGGGCATATGGAGAGAATGGATGAAAGTCGATTGACGAAAGAGATTTATATGGGTGACGTAATGGGCCGGGTGAGTAGAGGTCGCCCCAGAAGGACATTCATCGACCACATTGGTGTGTGTTAGTGGATGTCCTGGCAGAAGGTGGCGTGAAAAGTATTCTAAACCGGAGGTCATGTGTTAAAAGATGTATGAATGTAGATGAAGGGAAAGGGTTTTGTCAGGACCGTGACAAATGGAGATCTGTAGTCTCTGCCTATTCCTCTGGGAGACAGATGTGAAGTGAATGTATGTATCATGATAAAAATCATTGAAAACCGTTAAAATGTTTTTGACCTGAAAGCCTAAGAAGCATCCGTCGAAACGTTCGCGTTTATAATATTAGTAATATTTATTAATAATTCTAAATCCACTGAAAAACGTAAACTAAAGAAAAACAAATTTTCCAAACCACAATTAAATATAGATTACAGCACAGCAACTGCCGGCTGAGATCCTAACACGAACATGACGTCAGAAATACTTTCAATCCAGAAACATTACATCCAGCTATCAGCGGCACAAAGTACTCAGCAACTTTGAGATTCAGTTGACTGGAGACAAGTCGAGAAGTTGAATTTGGAACAATAGGTGCACTTCAACGCGCGACAATGCCAAGTCGCGATCTTTGTCTCAGCAATGAGTCTCGACACACCCCGTACAGTGAGACACACAGACATCTACACTCATCATTATCATCATTACAAAGTATAAAACATAGTCGCCTCCCTCTGTCCCTATGTACTATGCAATGGATTTTGTTGCGGTTTTGAGTGATTCTTGAGGAAGGTTTATATGTATAAAATCAGATAAAAACTATTAATAATATACCCACACCAAAAGTGTCTAGGGATCATTAACATATTAAGCTCTAAAAAAAAATCTCAAATTAAATCTAAGCTTCTGGACCTAATTCCCCACGCCTGTATCAATAACTTATCACCACATTTTGAATAAATTATGAATGAATTCAGTTTTTGTAAAATATACTATTGATTGCAATCTTCTATAATGTACTTGATCCCGAGACACTTTTGATGTGTGTATATTGGCAAAACAACGTTTGCCGGGTCAGCTAGTTATATTATAAAGACGAAAGATTCGTTTATGTTTCATCATCATCTTTTATGTTTATGTCACCGAAATCAACGAAGCATGATGTGGATAATTTGTATTGTATTGTGATTTATTGCATGTCTTGTAATTCTATTGTCATGGATAAAAGTCTAATAAAAGTTAATTTGTTATAAAATAATGTTTAATTGTTGGATTTTTATTGAGGAGGACTCAAAAACTAGAGGATTTATTTCGATAGTTTTTTCAGTTAGAATACCATTCATTCGAATTTTTTATCCAAAAATGATGATTAACTAAATTTCCAATATTGTACGTACGCTTCAAGTTAAACTATGTTATAACCTTTAAATACTACGATAAAGAAAGACAAGACAATCTAGCACATCTATAAAATTGCTTTGAAAATTCTCTTCGTCTCTCCAAGCCTTGCCACTGTACCTTGTATAAAGTTTTTAACCAACTTACGAGCATTTTGTTTATCTACCTGAGATCGGGAACTTTCTAACTAGGCGCGCTGTGCTCTGTGTTGTGTGTTTCCACATCCTTCCAAGACGTACGAGTTTCATTTCAATTTTAAACATGTTCCGGAGATTACCAGTTTGTTGGAACTGAACAATTGATTTGATTACATATTATGTACTCTGTAATATCTTGACTGCTTTATGAGATCGATATTTCAATGAAAGTTGTCAAGGACAGGTTATCTATTAAATTCTATTGAAATCCTCTACTAGTTTTTTTTAATATGGTATAAAATGTTGGCTTCTATTGTATTTATTACACCTAAATACATTAATTTGTCAAACGTGGGAGTACGATTGTGTGAGAAAATAAAGTGGGAATCTATGATTACTTTGGTATTGTGTGTTTAGTTACGATGTTCAGCTCAGATTACGATGGTGGAATCTTGTGAAGGCGGACGCGGCAAGAAAAAGATGTCCCCAGATCCGTATCGGACATTTTTGATTAAAAACTTCCTTGCTAGCCTCAGAGTAAACCAAAACGTTCTTGAGCGTCTAATTGCTAATACTTAAGCGTTTTTAATTTTCAACCGCTTCCGTTTTATTACAGTTTTATATTTTGGGGGAAAACGTTTCCAAAATATTTCCTTCGAATCGCTAGAAGACATTAAAAGCACTCCTGTTGTGAGGACTTCATTAAAACTTCTCATTACCTCGACTATTTCAAACCGAAAAAGAAAAACACACCGCAAACGAGAAAGAAATAATGAACTCTTTCCCACTTTAATTCGAACAAATCCGCAAACTAAGCGCATGAAAAAGGCATTCTGAGAGAAGTGCGAAAGAATGATTAAAATACTCTTCCGCTGGCGTAGGCCTTAAAAGAACGAGTATGAATGCAAGTAAAAACCTGGCAACTAGCCAGTCGGTACGAACTGTTCCGGCCACGACCAACACCACACACCAACCTGATCTGATCTTCCTCACGAAGCACCGCCCTCGTAATCGAAGATCTTAAACAATTGATGAGTTGGTTGAAGAGTCCACGCACGAACACTGGGAAGACGGATGGGGGTCGCCACTGAATACATTGCAGGTTAACTTACTGACATACTAATGGAGGTGCATTTTTCTGCTCGTGTGACAACGTGTCATATTCTATTTCTCACTTGAAATACATTCACAACCAGGTACAGTCGCAGTCACTCCAATGGAGTGCAAAGCACGTTCGTCGGCCATTTTTCAGTGTGCATTTTTATAGTTTAGTGAGAAAAGCACCTCAATTCAAGTTATCTCGTAACTAATTAGTTTCCTGCCGTAATAAACTAGCTGGTACACGGGAGAGCGGGGCCTTTGTTTTGCCGTGAACAATTACCGTGGTTGGATTTTTTGCAACAATTTTGCAGGCGGCATTATCTCGACACTCGCAAACTATAGAGTTCCTTTACTCTCGCCTCTCTGTTGTGCTTTGCGGGGTGGGCTTGGACCAGTTCCTCCCTCTCTTATTGTACCGCATTTTACACACATCAAAAGTGTCTAGGGTACAAGAGAATTTTAAGCTCTAAAAATAATCTAATTTATTTAAATCAAATCTAATCTCCTGTATTGGTCTCCTACGTAATTCCCCATGCCTGTATCAATGATTTATCACCACATTTTGAATAAATTATGAATGAATTCAGTTTTTGTAAAATATATTGATCCCTAGACACTTTTGATGTGTGTATTTGTTGCACACAACAGTTTCTTGGAACAATGGTGCGTGGAGCATACACAATCGACTTTAGTGGGCTTAATTGATAATCATGTAATATAAAGCGCCAGGTGATTGCCAATCATGTATCAATCATTGTAATCGCTGACGAAATCTCAGATACAAGTCTATTAACATCAAAGTTGAATTTCCGCTTTAGACGTGTCGAAGCAGTTTGAAGTATTTATTTTTTCGTCTCGAGTGCTACAAGGATGGAAGTACGCGGAGAGTTCGAGCGGTCGAAACCCGTTCCCGGTTCATAAAGTAGCAACACAAAGACTTGGTGTGGTCTTTATTCAGTGCGCTCTCATAGACTTGTTAATAATGGCGGAATTAAAATCACGACGTTTTTCACCTAAACCCGCAACAGAAGTGCCTCCAATATTTTCACTACGGGAATAATGTTTTTGGGTTTATGAATATGAAGTTTTAGAATTCTTAATATCAAATTTTTTTATGTTTGTCACTTGCCAATGCTATGCAGAAACACTTATTTCAAACTACTTAATCTTTAAATTAGCTTACCTGGAAGAAATCTTTCTAAGGGGTAAGGTCGTCTTTTGCAACCTTTTCATTGTAATTTTATATTTGGAATGTAGAGTGTGCAATGAAGCGTATATTCATTAATTCATTCACTTTCTTCTTTCAAATCATTCACATCACATTTCTTCTTTCATCATCATTCATTAACAAACTTATCGATGTTTTATTTATGTTCTTAAGCACTAGTCATCTAGACTACTGGCAGTCGAAGACCATGTGAATCAATTAATAAAGAAGTATGTATTCTTCTGTATCTAATAAACAAGTCTTCATCAAATCTTGAACATTATCGTCTTCAGTAAACTAAAGCTCACCAAGATTACGCACGCAACTACATATGGCTTCCGTTATCTTACATTGTTAGGGTAGGATTACTGAGCGAATTACATACACAGAGCCAAACCAAATACAGTCAGAGGTTCAGATGCAAACTTGATAGTTCTGTCACTACGTTGTTTTGGGCTCAGCTTTGTGAAACCGGTTTGTATAAATACAAAGGTTTTACCTGATCTTCAGATATTGGCATGACTCATACAATTTACCTAATACCTATCTAAGAAATTGGATTTCGATGATTTGACTGCCATAGTAATTTGGCATACTAAAATTACGTTTAGGTCTAATGCATAAAGATTTAATATGGTTTCTTTTTATAGTCGTTGTTTTCAGTAATGCGGTGAAATAACATTTTGTAGATGATACATTAAGAAACCGGAGACATTCAGCTGAATTCATGCCCTATTTTTTAAAATAAATATATCTATTTTTTTTACATAGCGTGGCTTGTTCCCACTGCTGGGAAAAGACCTCCCGCCAAGTCTTCCACTCCTCTCTACTTTGGACCACCTGCTGCCACTTCCTCCAAACACAAATTTGACGGACCCGTTGGTGTAGTGGTCAGCATGTCTGCCTCTGCTCCGTAGGGTCGTGGGTTCGATTCCCACCGCCGACAGGTGCTTAGGTTATGAACTTTTAAGTACTTGTTGGATGTGTCTGGGTGTTTTATTTATATAAGTATGAAGTGTATTGTATGTATATATATATAAGTACATATATCTCGTTGTCTGATTTCCATAAAACATGTGATTTAGCTACTTTCGAAGGCAATGTGTGTGTTGTTGTAAAATATTTATTTATTTATTTAAAATTTTTAATTTCAGAAATACCTTTTAAGCCTAAGTTTATTGCATCTGTAGCTCCTACTGAACCCAACAGAAACCAATGCTCCATATAAAAATATATTATGGACTCACCTATCGAATCTATTTCTTGCAATCGCGGGAGGTAATAGACGCCGACTCATATTATTTTTGCATATCTGTATTTTTCCTGCTTTGTGTTATTTATAGATACACTCCCATTCTCTCCGAAAAAGGATGTAAACATACGGTGCATAAATAACACTGCGGAAGCTCCCTTAATGATACCTATTCAAAGATGACTGATCTCCACGTCATTTGTAAGGATTCTAAGAAGTATGGGAAAGGAGTAAAAGTGAAAGATAGCCCTTTTTTTGTCTTAATTTAATACTGTCCCCTGACAGACGTGTGTGACGTAATGCTATGTAGATACATAATAAACTCACGTCCATAATACCTAATGGGGTGTATAGAGTCTTTGAGACATGCTTGCAAGGTGACTCTAACGTCAATAAAACATACAAATAAACCGTCACACGGTACACCATAGATCAAAAATATATTTGAATACTTCTTGCCACAGAACAAACAAAAAATATATACCCACGGTTCACCGAGCGTATTTTAACCCAACATGACAGGGGGTGAGCCTATCGCCGTTATAGGGTTCAAACACCTTGTGGTGTGCGGGTTTCATCACGATGTTGTCCTTCACAAGTACGGGCGCCACAGAACAAACTGTTGTCAAACCTACGCTGAGATCGGCCTGAGAACCCGATTTCGAGTCTCAAGTCTCAGCTCAGACATGACCGATTCTCAGGAGACTGTTTCTCAACTGTGAATACAAATTCTTCGCTGAGACTGAGATTACATGCATGCATGAATGCAATTTTACAGTTCTGAGCCTTAACCTAACATTTGGGGGTTTAGATGGATAAAAAATGTATTGGTGAGTATCATAAATACCCAATACTCTGTTGGCCTCTAGCCAACCCATCGACCAATCATCCTTTTCCTACTCCGCATAATATACTTGTTATATCTGAAATCATTCTTGTCAAGGAAAAGCCAACAGTGTACCAATCAGCAGTGTTTTTGAGTTTTAAATACCTACTATTGTTTTCTGTAAAATCATTTTTTAAGCAAACGCGCCCTGACATGATATTTAAAAGTTTAAAACGGGTATTATAGCGCGAAAATTAACCAAAGATAAGCATTCAGTCTATGTGAAACTGAGTTGAAACGTCGGGCAAACAACGAAGGTAAGCTGAATGCTTATCTTTGGTAATTTTTTTCTGTTATTAACGACTAGCTTTCCGCCCGCGGCTTTGCCCGCGTGGACTTCGGTTATATTGCGGTATAAAGGACAACTATAAGAAAACTTATCATTCCTACGGAAACATCAAAGTTTCGTTCCGCGACAAAAAGTACCCTATTATTTAATCCGGTCTTCTAACTTTACTTATGCAATATTTCAAAGCAATGGTTCAGTAGTTACGGCGTGAAAGCGGAACAAACAAACAAACATCCTCACTTTCCGGTTTATAATATTAGTAAGGATTTTCATTCAAGCTAACAAACTGCCATATTTACAATAAGTTAAAACTTTGTAGCACTAACTAACTGGATGTCGTATATAAACTTAGACTTATTTAGCGTACCTACCACATGACCAGCTTTTGAGACCTCCGCAGTACGATTGCGCTGTTCAGACTTTATGTACCACGAAAAGTGTTGTTATAATACTTGTACAGTTATAACTCAATATTGTCCACCGGGTATATAGGCGCGAATTCAATCGAAGACAAGCTCGAGCTTACCTTTGTTATTTTACTCGATGCTTCGACACATGCAACTGATAAGCTCGATCTTGTCTTGGGTTATATTGGCCGGCCCACTGCCATTTCAGCTTGCTAAAACGATGAGCTATGTCGATGACTTTGGTTCTTTGTCGGATCACTTCATTTCTGATTCGATCCTTCAGAGAAACGCCGAGCATAGCCCTTTCCATAGCACGCTGTGCGACTTTGAGCTTGTGGACCAGCCGTACCGTCAGTGTCACTTTCCGCGGTACAAATAAATTCTGAACAGCGGAATTGACAAGACAAGAAGCGGAAAGACAAATGGAGATCTGTAGTCTCTGCCTACCCCTCTGGGAGACAGGCGTGAAGTGTATGTATGTATGTATGTATGTACAGCGGAATTGTACTGCGGAGTACTTAAAAATGTCCGTACGAGTTTCATTAAAAAAACTTGTATAGTTAGTTACTTTTTGTGGCCATTTTTGAAACCAAGTTGAAAACCAGCGTGTTTATTTTGCGCGTCCTAACACTTCTAGAATGTGCTTACATAGTATTCTTTCGTACAGTATTTAACTCGCCCTTTCTTATCCTCGTGTAAAATAAATCTGAATGGACATAGTTGTTGCTTACACAATTAGTTAGTGCATTTTGTCATGAGGCATGTTTCCCAATATTTACTTTAATAGTTACACTTGAGTGCAAGTTATTGGCCATTATGACAGTGTAATGTTTTCACTTATCTATTTTCTGTTCCTTTTAATAATCAATACGAGTAGTCATTTCCATAGTCAGTCAGGCCTAAAACAGAAAGGAGTTGAATACTCGAGAGAGGTCTTTGACCAGCACTGGGAAACAAACCAGGCTTTATAAAAAAAAAGTTTACTTATTGACCGTGGTCGATTAATTTGTAAACAATGTTGTACTTTTTGTTAATTGTAAGTAATTGTTATAACACGTACAACCAAACATTTATAAAACATGTGAGAAAATAACGGTAAAGTTCAATTTCCCTGTCATGGCTCAAATCAAAATCCCTCACAAAGTTTTTTTGTCTGTAAATAACAAAACACTAACGCCCTTAACAATAAATGCATTATCACTTATACAACGGTTATTACAGGTCTACTTGAACAGGTTATTCCGTATTTGACATGCAACTGAAACAACAAGTTAAGTTGAGCTTTGTGTTTCATAGAAATAGCAAATCCACCATTATTAGTAAAGCCCTAATTATATTAAATTAATTTAAAAAGACATAAAAATACACTTTCATTTTTAATCAAAAACAATTCATTTTACCAACCAAATATTATATCGCAGACAATATGTCCCGGAATTTTTGTTCTCAAGTATATTTGCAAAATCAGAAAACTCAAGTCTAGAGAGTCTTCAAGCTGGCGATGTTAGATAACAACATTTTAGTACTTTGTTGTAGACGGCAGGCGGTGAGCAGGGGTCGAATAGTTGCGAAGCGGCTCGGTTTACCGGGATAGATAAAACCCCAGCTTTTAGATCGAATAGTTATTTTCCGTTTTGTCCCGATATTGGAATGACTTTTGAATAGTTTGGCTTGTTCGCTTGTTGGATAGGCAAGCAATGTTGAAATTATCATCGAATATATAAAATATCCATGTCATAATGTTAGTTACCGTACTCCTCCGAAACGGCTTTACTGATTTGTACCAAATTTTATATGCGTATTCAGTAATTCTGAGAATCGGCATACTATCTATTTTTATGCATCCATCAGTTGTATTTCTTCCAAAACACGAGGGGGAACAAAGGCAACTTATTATGCAAATGTTTGCCGGGACAGCTATAATATATTAAATTCATTCATAGCGTCTGTGTACTAGTTGGTCGGATAATTGACTTCCAATCGGGAGTCACAGAGGTGAGTATTGCTTCAGATTTCCATGACACGGGCAAACCCTTTTGTCTGGTCAGCATTCATACATCTAATACATTCTCTCCGGGTTTCCGGTCGCCATATCGCCACCATCCGCCAGGTCCGATCTGGTGTCCCTTTGCGGCGGTCTCTACTCATCTGATCTCTACATCATCATTATTCATTACGCAGTGTTTTATCAACAACATAGTTTAAAACAATGTATGCTTATGTATGCTTAAGTCTTTAAAAATACGCAACGGATTTTCATGCGGTTTTATTTCGTAGATACAGTTGTTCGTGTGGATGTTTTATATGTATAATAGAATAACAGAGAAACATTTTTTTTATCACTATGAACAAGCGTTTGATCACCATCCTGCCTGATGTTAAGCAGCGATGTGGTCTACGATGGAGCACACATGTTCATTAGGTACCTATTCACCCGCGACTTAAAGACCTTCAGACTGTACTGCGCAGGAAACACAGACTCCGGCAAGTCGTTCCACATCCTGGCGGTTCGCACTATGAAAGTGGATGCAAACCGTTTGATTCGTGTAAATCGCAAATCCACCTGGTATGGATGACGTTTTGCCGTTCTCCTGGTTGTCAAAACAACATGTGGGTTCATGTATACTCGTATTGTCAAAACAACGTTGCCGGGTCACCTATTCATTACATATTCCTCAGAATATAGTACCTAGTTACGTTAGATAACCAGTAATATTACACTAACCACATTTCCTATCAACGCGATCCACCGGCACTTAATACTAATATTCCGTAGTTGGCTCCGGGCAGTGCAGTGGGAAAGCTTTGTAGTGTGGAATAAAATATTCAGGGGTTCACATCGGGTGAGGCAAGCCCGGTCGTGAACTGCGGGGCTCGGAGTAACAATAACACACGCCACTAGGAAACATGCGTACTTGGTTCAACGACTTCACTAGTGGCTATAAGGGATGGAGGGGATTGTGCATTAGAAGCGGCAAACTTTGTACGGACGGAAAACGTTTTTCTAATGAAATAAACATTTGATTGAGTATTAAAATTATTTTCGATTGCAGCGGCTGTGGTCGGGTTTTGCAATGGCCAAATTTCTCTTTTTCATTGGTCTGTGAACTTTACAACTCCGATCGGTCCACCTCCACGTTGGGTTACGCTTGGTGAACCGTTGCTTATTTGCTTGAATGGATGAAAGTCGATTGACGAAAGAGATTTATATGGGTGATGTAATGGGCCGGGTGAGTAGAGGTCGCCCCAGAAGGACATATAAAGACCAGATTGGTGATGTCCTGACCGAAGGTGGCGTGAAAAGTACTCGGAACCGGTGGTCGTGTATGAAAAGATGTATGAATGTAGATGAAGCGAAAGGGGTATGTCAGGATCGTGACAAATGGAGATCTGTAGTCTCTGCCTACCCCTCTGAGAGACAGGCGTGAAGTGTATGTATGTATGTATGTAAGTGCCTCTGCCTACCCAGCTTTAGGATTAAGAGGCGTGATTGTGCTGTAATTTATTTGATTAGCACGTGTATGTACACTTCGCTTTCAATCGCCTAAAGTAGCAGCTTAAAAATCTTAGCAGCTATTCGAAGCCTTCAATTAAAAATCATCAGGCAGTATGGTGGTCAAACGCTTGTTCAATGTGTTTAAAATAACCACAATGATGTATATTTTCAAAATATTGGTGTACTACTTACTACTTATGTCCTAGCATACCTGGGGGGTACATAGGGCCTTGCAGATATCTCTCCATGTCCAATCTCTCCAGGTGCGAATACCTAATAATATTGGCTCAACTAAAACTGTAGATGAACTGAGCTACCAGCGACTAGACACTGTACTTCATCGCTGTTGAATCACTTGAAAATCACGTGTATTTTATTCTTTATTCCGAACGTAGCGTCATCAAGTTGGTACGAGCGCTTATCTCTTTCTCAATCATCTGGTATCACTATGAGTGGGAGAATAAGACCTTTCCCTGGGAGTATGCGTGTACAAGACTGGGAATTCGCATCAAAGTCGTCACTTTGTAATGGCGGCTCTACTCGTGCAACTGTTGGCACGCAGGTACCAAGCCAAGCTCGGCCGACCACCGTGCTCTTAAGTTTTACAATCAAGTATTTCGCACCGTTTAATATCTTTAAGAGCTCATTTAACCTTTTAGTCGATAGTCTCGAATTGTCTAGACGCTAGAGATATTGAATCTAACCCGTAGGGACTCGTTTGCAATCGAAGACTTATTTGAAATGAAATGTAAGTGACATGTGGCTTGAATAAAAACTTAATCTTCGACAGAGAAAGTAAATGTGTAATATATTGTATCTAAAGTATACATTTCTTGTGTAGCAGTAGCGGTGTTTGTTACCAAACTGCTCCGAAACGGCTGGGCCGATTATTGTGAATTTTCGTGTGAATATCGGGTATGTCTGGGAATCGGACATCTATTTTTATACCCCTAAAAATGTATTACTTCAAATAGAATGAGTGCAGAAGCGATCTTCGGGGTACTAATTTGAGTGCAGAACCAACGTTTGCCAGGTCATCGAGTATTCATCTGTCTTCTATCGGGTACATTTCGGAGAGTGTGCTACGGAGTTGCATAACCTAATACCCCCATCGCGTTTTTACAATAGGATAACCAGGAGAAAGGCAAAACGGCAAGTGGATTTACCATTTACGCGAACGAAACGGTTTGCGTCTACTTCCATAGTACGAACCGCTAGGATGTGGAATGACTTGCCGGAGTCTGTGTTTCCTGCGCAGTACAGTCTGAAGGTCTTCAATTAGCTGGTGAATAGGTACCTAATGAACAAGTGTGCTGCATCGTACCACATCACTGCTTAACATCAGGCAGGATGGTGGTCAAACGCTATCAACAATCACAATTTGTCATTATATCCCAACACCAGAGCAGAAGAAACTATTACATTACGAATAAAATGATTTAAGATACCAAATATTCCACAGAAGTACCCACAGCTAACTTCTCATCGACATGCTATGTAATTAAACCGGACTGCTTCCGCTACCTTAACATTCAGGAAATTTCGAAATAAAGATTTCCAACGGCATTTATTCCTGCAGTTTTCAAGTTTTTCGGCGAAAAACACACCTCGTTAAGGAGTAACTTCGCCGAAACTTCCGGCCGATCTGCGGTGCATCAGCTGGAACAATACCAGGGTATAATGACCTACTCGCTGTTTAAGGAACGGAACACAATGGCGGTGAGGTTCAAAGTTCAAATTGGTACAAATTATCGTGTCCACAGTTCGTGTACCAATATGGCACCTATGCTCATTAAAATGCTAAAGGTCACATACGTTTTTTTTTTTGGAGAAAATCTTCAAACGAGTTCGTGAGAATCCAATTTTCACCTCAAACTGAAATGCAGAGTGAAGACATTTAAAATAAAATTAGTTTTAATAAACCTAAATCAGCAAAAACCAGAACATATTCAATAAGATAGTGCAGGTGAAACGAATTCCAACCAATGCCGTACTGTTTCCTGGACGACCTGGAAGTGTAAATGGTCACGTGACCTTGAGCTAGCATCACGAAGACTCTCCCTAAAGAACACGGGTCAGGTATCATAGTGTAGGTCGGGCAGACCGCGCCAGTACACGCGGCCGCGCCGGACTTATCATGTCTGGCTTCATACTTCACAAGTTATCTTGACTTAAGTACGCGGACTTTAACGCTCGGGTATTTTTCTTCCGAAATTAGAGGCGAACTGTTTCCACTCAGAGTCGTAAATTGTGGAATTCTGTCGGAAAACGGAAATTTCACTTCTCCCGGTAGGTTCTTGGGATATTTGAGTAGCAAATAGGTAGGGTTACGTTTTTTTTGTTATCCTCATCACGGATTCAGAGAACTAATTGTATGTCTGAATTTACCGAGAACGTTCTGTGAAGAGTTTACTCAAGTTGTAACATTTATCATTCTGTCTCGTTTGTATGCGTACAAAACGAAAGAGAGAAGTATTAGACACCTGCTCCTTCTGATGTAGGTAAGTAAACATCGCTTATTTCAACGTGGTGGCATGTAAGGTACAATATGATCTTGCTTTCAAGTAATTGTTATTAGACATTTACAATGTTAGTGAGAAGTCGGAAACAGTCGCGTGAAATTGGAGAGACTTTGTCCAGCAGTGGACAAATATGGGCTGATTATGATGATGAAAAAGCCAGCCTTGTGGTCTAGTGTTGATTCGAGACGTAAAAACAACAATACAGTAACATTTCTCCTAATAAACTCAGGTATCTTTTTAATCCTAAAGCATCTTATTC
>SJJU01072437.1:0-10710 GCA_012932125.1 Conopomorpha cramerella
TTTGTTTTATTTTGATTAACACATCGTTGTCAATCCAGCGAAAGAAGCATCGGCGCGCAAAGCACGCAGCACAGAGCAGCCGAGCGCGAGCGGCGGCAGCGGCGGTGGCTTGTACCGGGGCTCCAGCGTGGTGGGGCTCCCGGCACTCGCCAGGGGCCGGGACGACCGGAGCAGCTCCAGGAATGGCAGGTGGGTCATGCACTTAACCCTTAATCAAGCAAAGGCTAGTATATTGCCACTTTACTAACGTGGTGCTCTCCCGAAAGGCAATTTATGCCTCGATTGTAATAATGCTGTCTCCCACTATTTAGGTTAGGGAAGTCAAAAAAAAAAAATCATATGTATGCATTGCAATGCAGCGCATATATATATATGTATTTTTTCTTCTTATTTCTATACCGTCTTTAGTTTAATAACTATGTGGGATCCAAGACAGAAGGCTAGGCCCCCCCGGGATTTAGCCCAGTCGTCACTGATTGAGCTCTTGTCTATTCACAATCACAGTGGTGGGAAAGTGGGTGGGAATATCCCGGTTTTTAATACATACTTTGAACCCTATTGTCTTCACTGGAATTATCTAAAGATTTCAGAGAAGTTATCACAGAATAATCACATAAGGTATGTAACACTACAGGACACGTACCTATTTAAACAGCAAACAATAATTGTACATTGTACTTAAATGCTAGATTTTATGATAAACATCCCCCGGGTTTATGTGATGAAGTTGGTAATTAGAATAACAAACTTCAATAGAGTCCAAAATCCTTAAAAAAAACACCAAACCTTGTCTGATTAAGAGTTAACTTATACTTCATCGTCTTCGTCAGCCACTTTTTTTTAACACAATGAACAAGCGTTTGACCACCATCCTGCCTGATGTTAAGCAGCGATGTGGTCTACGATGAAATAATACTATTTCATTCCATTCTAGTCACCTTTAGGGGAATCCTTGGTCAAACTAAGTCAGTCACCTATACCCTTTACCTTTTCACTAATGAAATACCCACATTTAACCTCGGTGTGAATCAAGGTATTATCTATTGGCCGTCGGCGAACTGAAATAATCGATATTGTAAATAATTCTACAATGACAAGTGTCCATTGACGCGAGGCTTCTATGTTATAAGACATTTGACGGGGCCGTTGGTGTAGTGGTCAATATGTCTGCCTCTGCTCCGTAGGGCCGTGGGTTCGATTCCCACCGCTGACAGGTATTTAGGTGATGAGCTTTTAGTACTTGTTGGATGTGTCTGGGTGTTTTATTTATTTATATAAGTAGGTATGTATTTAAAAGAAAAAAAAAAGTATTTAAGTAAATATATCTCGTTGTCTGATTTCCATAACACAAGTGCTTTGGCTACTTAACATGGGATGAAGGCAATGTGTGTGTGTTGTTGTAAAATATTTATTTATTTATTTATATTTATTATTATAAGACATGGCCGACTTGCTCGTATCGAATGTCCGAGAACGAGGAGAGTTGGCATCAATACTGGGGTGGATAAAAATGATTTGTATGGTGACCACGAAACGGGTGCGAGTTTGAAAAACCGATTTCAACCAGTACTAGCCAGTCCATAAGTTTTTTTAACCCTTTAACAGGCAGAAGGTTTGTTTGAAACCCATTGATTTCAACGGACCAAGGTTCAAAATTAAGTGGGATGTTTATTCCCTGTGCCTGTTAAAGGGTTAACGTTCCCCTCGATTTATTGGGTTTGCCTGATGGCATCAAATCCTCATTTCCTTTACATGGGATCACCTTGGAAATATCTTGTTTTTATTATACGAATGTTTTCTTACATATAAGTTTGTTACTTTGTAGTTTGTTAGCTTTTCGATGTTTTTAACCGACTTCAAAAAAGGAGGAGGTTCTCAATTGGTCTGTATTTTTTTGTTTGTTACCTCAGAACTTTCGCCTGGGTGAACCGAGTTAGATGTTTTTTTTTTATTTTAAGGCTGGTGCTTCCCGTTTTGTCTCTATATAAATTTGGCTCAGTTCCGACAATGGCATCCATGAGAAAACCACATATATGTCAAATTTTACTGGTTGAAGTCGGTTCTTTTTACTTTAAGTTAAACTCGAGACTAGTTCTCGCGAAAAACGACTGAACGGCTTTACATGAAACGTAGACAATTATATAGTTTATACATAGACAAATTCACACGAGAACGGGGTAACACTGCCATGGAACAGCTGGTAACTGAATAGCCCAACAACGTTTCTAAGATCATTGCTGCTGGTCCTTTTACACGTCTAAGTAAGTGTCTCTGCCTACCCCGCTTTGGGATTAACAGACGTGAAGTGTATTTATTATTTTTATTTTATGTCAATTTCACTTTTTGCAGTTATGGGAACTAACAACACTAGTACCTACAAAAAAGCTCGATAAGGGAAACAAAATTAAAAAAAAATCGATGACACGTTTACTCGGTATACGAACAAAGCTTCTTTTGTAGCAATTAACCAGTTTTATATCACACTGGTAAATACGTAAAAGTGGTCACATTGTCAAACTAATTTCGATATATATTACCTGCGGTACAAATATCCCTGAGTGATAAATCGAACCCAACTTAAATAGAAATTAACTACAAGAAATCAATAAGTACACACAATCAGCAAATTATTCAATAACGTATTATTATTCAAACTTCACGCCTCGGCACGAAGTATCCCTACAATCTATCACAAGTTTTTCTTTACATCGACAGCATAAATACTGTTATTTAACTACCGTTAGACATGCCCAAATAAAAAACTTTCACGTGTTAAAGGAAAACACCACTAACGAAGGTTCCTAAGCAATAAACAAATTTATCCAATGGAGTAGAAAATCAACAGCCAAAGAATACAGGGCAAGTTTTCTTTGGCACGTAATTGAAAAGGCCCTTGACATTTTGTCCGCCATGTTGGATCGGTGGGAACGGTCACGTGACGTTTGACGGCAGCTGTCAGTCACCCCGTAACGCGCGGGAAAACTGTTTCAATATTCATCGGGACCTTTCGAGAACTGTTTTAAGCGGTTAAAAGTTTCTTTGTGTTTACAAAACAGACCGCAGTGTTTTAAAAAGAGTTTGCATTTTAGAAATACTTAAATAAATAATAATTGCATGTGTGCACTTCCCTGACTGTACACGTGGCTTACACGTGGAAAACAAATTTAAAGCTAACATTTGCATAGATGTTTGTCAGTCAGTGTAATTTGGTGTTTGTTTACCACACCGCCCCACCAAATAAGAATTGAATAAACGAGTGCAGGTAAACTAGGTGATATAAACACACATAACTGAAAACAATGTTTTTATTTTTCAGCAAATGTCCAAGGTTCACCGAGCGTATTTAACCCAACGTGACAGGGGGTGAGCCCATCACCGCTATAGGGTTCACACACCTTGTGGTGTGCGGGTTTCACCACGATGTTGTCCTTCACCGTACGAACATTGCGTTGCTTACATAGGCTCTGAAAAAGAGTCCCATTGGTACACGTCCAGTAGCCGAACTCGAACCCGCGACCTCCCGGTTACAAGTCAAGTATCCCACCAACTGGGCCACAAACTACCAGTACCAGTAAAACATCAAGACTTTTATGGTTTTCGCATGGACGGCATTGTCGAAACTGAGCCCAATTTAAAAATAGGTTCAAACGAGAAGCGCCAGCTTTCAAACAAACACAGAACCATACAAATCGGTTTACCCAGTCAAAAGTTATGAGGTAGCAAACATATAACAATACCGTCGAAGAACCTCCACATTTTTTCCAGTGGGTTAAAGTACACTTCACGGCTTTTAATGTCAAAGTTCTATGCTCCTCTGCCTATCAGAGGATCATAGAACGTAAATATAATATCTCTGATGATAGTTTAAACCGATACAATACGCACTTCACGTCTGTAGGGCGAGGTAGGCAGAGGCACTGGCTAAGCAAATGCCCACAGTTCACTAAAGTTATTTAACCCAACGTGACAGGGGGTGAGCCCATCGCCGTTATCGATGTTGTCTTTAACCGTACGAGCGTTGCGTTGTATACATAGTCTCTGAAAAAGAGTGCCATTAGTACACTTCCTGTAGCCGGACTCGAACCCGGGACCTACCGGTTACTAGTCAAGTATCCGACCAACTGGACCACAGACGTTCTTAGTTTAAACCATTTCCCTTTTAATCTTAAAGCGGCATAGGGAGGTGGCTGGCAGAAGCTGAATGCGAGAAGCCGAAAACAGATCACAGTGGCGTGCAATTGGAGAGGCCTATGTCGAGCAGTGGCCAAGTATGGGCTGATGATGATGATGATGAGAGGGAAGTAGAACTTAAGCAGAATTTCTCTGATAATAGTTTGAATCGTTTCACTTTTAATCTCAAATCAAGATAGGCAGAGGAACATAAAACTACCTCTATTTCCCTGATAATAGCTGATTTATTCAATTTATTCAGGACGGCCTACAGGAAATACATACAAGAAACAAATAAAATAAAGTGTTCCCTTAATTACAGGCTACCATACCATTTAGAAGGACTTAACTATCAAGAGCGGATCTCTTGATATTTCCTACAAAATCTAAACTTAATACCAGGGATGAGTTAACTAAATGTTTAAACCGTTTCCGCTTTTACTTACAAATGGAAGCAATCATTAAACCACGTAACCCTTTTTTGTGTGTATTGATTAATTGTATTCGAGCTCACAACAAAAGATCGATTTCTGCAGCCCTTAATTCTTCGTTATGTACTTTCGGGCTTGTAGAAGAATTGCTCTATTTTAACTTCTGTATGGCGTACGTGGCGAAGTAAATTGGGTCATAGAGGCCGTGGGTATCGAACTGAGGATGCAACATCTGTCCAAAGGACCCAAGGGCACGCTGTACCTTCAAAGGTATAATAGGTATTGCGTGTAAAAAGACCCCGAGCATCTCAATACAAAACAGAATTTTTTGTTGACGAAGGAGATGACATTTTGTATGGTGATGGAAAAAAACATTTCCTTGCATTTTTGCCATAGTAGACTAACAACATTTTTAAGGCAAAAACTCGGGATCCTTTTACAAGCAGTATGGTTGTGCATCATGCCATCCAGATCGCGGAAGAGCCCTCGGGGGATGGGACCCTTTCGGTGGGATCGAATGACCTTTCGACACCCAGAATCCTGATAGCAGCAGGACAAGTGAAGGTCATCAGAGAGTTTATTAAAGACAGATGCAGTATAACGCGAGGCGGAGACCGCGTTTCGGCAAACGGAGTATAGGACGCCCTCAGGCAAGGTGGACTGAAGATATACGCAAGATGGCTGGCAGAAGCTAGATGCGAGAAGCCGAAAACAGATCGCAGTGGCATGCAATTGGTGAGGCCTATGTCTAGCAGTGGACAAGTATGGGCTGATAATGTTGATGATGATGATGCAGTATAACACTACTCCGTCAGTAGGTGGTCTTTTCCACAGCAGTAGGGTGTCCATGAGGATTGATCACTCGTCAATAACAAAAAAAAAACATGGCCTTGACTTAGATACTTTCAACAAAAGCGAACTGCAAACAACTGCACAATATCTTTTACCTTATTGACGTTTGAAATATTAATGATGTTAACTTGCTTAGAACGGTTCCATTGAAGTTCCCTAATGTTTGTTTACCTACTGACTATTTTTGCAATTTACTACCTACTAGTATTTTGTGAGTCGGTTGGTGGAGTTGGTGGGTGACAATGTTAGTAATATTTTGAACGGAAAAGCTAGAAATATTGGATACTAGCTGACCCGGCAAACGTTGCGTAGTTTTAAGGTCTAAGCATACATAAAACACACGGCGGTAGGTGACTTTGTTTTATACTATGTATTGAAGTACTTATGCATATAATAATACATAGGGATAGTTTAATATGCAGGTTATTTAATATTATTCAGTAACCTTGCAGGTTATTACATATGCAGGTTATTTAATATTATTCAGTAACCTTATTGTTAACCTCACCAAACAAGGTGAGAATCTGGATCCCAACGAACGGCAAGTGACAACGTGGTCGACCCCGAAAGGCATGGCGCGTCGAGATCGTCCGCCAGGATGATGCCTGGTGGACGACTGCTCGAAATCGTAATAAGTGGAGAAAAGGAAGAGAGGCCTTTGACCTGCAGTGGAATTCTGTGGGTTAATAATTAACAAACCTTATTGTTATGTTGTGACAGCGGGAGCAGTCGCGCCGCGAGCTTGGACCGCAGCACTCGGGGCTCCAGCACCACGCTTCAGGATGGAGAGGACAACATCAATGTCGTCGTCAGGTCAGTTGCAAAATTTGTCCATCTAATCTCCAATTCATTGTGAAGACAGAGGTAACATTTGGTGGCCTCTGGATGGTCACCCTTGGACTTATTGGATCAGGCAGTTCTGATGACCCCGGCAATAGTGTGAGAGGGTGGTCACCGTGCGTTTGTATTGGGTGTGAGTTCCACGTCAAGAGTTGAGTATACATAATGGATTTCCCTAGGTCAACCTTAAACTTTTTTGTCTAGAAGTCACCTATTCACCAGTCAGCATGAATTCTTGTCTCCAAAGTTACTCTTCCTGTGTCAATTGGACAAGGATCCTTTGATTTTGCTTTAACGCTTGAGAATATTTCGTGAGAAATGTTACGTAGAATTCAAAAAGTGTAGAAAGAAATAGTTGGTACAATTGACATGTTGGAAAATGGACATGTTTATTTACTTAAAATAAACATCTTTCAGGGAAATCTACCATTCATATTGAGATTTAAACTTGATGGTCTAAATTAATATTAATTTCGAATTAATAGGTATAATTTTCCGCGCTATATTCTAATTTTGTCTTCTTTTAGGAGTACCTACCTTTCTTACTGACACAATAAAATAAGAATTAGCGTAATCAAGTGTGCAGCCAGAACTAATATAAAGATAGATTTTCATACAGATCCATGAAGTGAATAATTTCGACAAAATCGATTTAACAGAAATGAAATGAATTGTTTATTTCTTCATCGTTATAAGTGCTATTACTAAATATAATCCCACCACCACCCAAGCCCTACCTGCCTCTCGGCGTACGGGCCATTCTTCCGAAGACCTGCGCATCTACTTGCTTTTGCCTCTTTTCATCGCACAGATATACAGTAGTACAACACAAAGCTTGACGAAAGTCATTTATGATTTTAAAAACAAAAGTAAACGTCCCCCGTTCGAATTGATTTCTTTTACAGACCAGAAGAACAGAACCCCTACGAAACCATTTTATAATATTTACATAGGCACACAATACGTAACGTTCAGGGTTTGTGCAAATATGTTTTATCGATTGTACATACTGTCATGGAAGCGGAATATTTAATGCCTGTTAATAAACCGATTGCACAAAAGCGCTCTCAATCCTTCATTTAACTCGTCCGAAAACAAAATGAATACCGTTGCCTGACTTAGTTCTTTTAAACCTAGTATGAAAAGGTACTTTTACAATGGTAGTGTAACGTGTGTAATGCCATCGGTGTGACAGTAGGATTTATAATTACCTAATGGTGTGCAGTCATGCCTTACTTAATGATTGTTAGATATGAGCCTGAAACATTAGTAAGGCAGCTTTGGAACAGTTTCCTAACTAACCCGCTAGTTGCTGGTCCCCAGACTCCCATGGTACTATACACTTCACGCCTTTCAATCCCAAAGCGGGGTAGGGAGAGGCACTTGCTAAGCAAATGCCCACAGTTCACCAAGCGTATTTAAACCAACATGACAGGGGGTGAGCCGATCGCCGTTGTAGGGTTCATAAACCATGTGGTGTGCGGGTTTCATCACGATGTTGTCCTTCACCGTACGAGCGCTGAGTCGCGTACATAGTTTCTGGAAAAGAATCTCATTAGTAAGTACACATCCAGTAGCCGGAATCAACCCGCGACCTCCCTGATTACTAGTCAAGTAACCGATCCACTGGACCACAGACGCGAGGGACCAGGCGGATGATGTCGTTCAGGTTTCAGGGATTGGCGTGTCTCGCGGTGCGCCCGAAACTTTTTTTCCAATTGGCTAACTCTAACTAAATTGTGCTCATCGAAACCCTAACAGTCAGGCTAAAACTGACTTTGTAATATGCTTTTGGATGTCTAGGTCTAAGTTTTCCACTGTTTTAATTTCAACATTTGTGGTAAGTTATGCCAAAGTTACCTATTTTGTTTTAGCCGTCCAAAAAATGTCAATTACTCATTCGTTTTACAATTTTAGGCAGGCTCGGGGCAGACAGGACTTTACATTCCTGCACCCGTACCGCGAAGTGTTAAAGTCATACCCCCTTACTAATAAACACGTTATCACTTATACAACGGTTATTGTAGGTCTACAAGAACTGGTTATTCCGTATTTGACGTACAACTGACAAGTTAAGTTGAGCTTTGTGTATTTTCGAAATAGCAATTCCGCCATTATTAGTAAGGCCCATATTTTATACACTGTGTGAATGTGACAGCGCTATACCACCACAACTAGAGTGGCATGCCGCGTACCATCCTTCTGTCTCTTTCCAACAGTCTGGATAAGTCTTTGTGCAAGTGTTTGGTTTGAGCAGTGGCGTGCACTGGCTATTACGACAAGGTAGGCAGTAATCCTCAAGGATTGATGTATGGGTAACTTGTCTTTACGAAATATATGTACCTGCCTATCTACTCACCCACAAAACACAGGACATTCGTTAGCCTATGTCGTGAGTACAACAAAATAAGATCTAGCAATAACTCTGTTAATAGGTCGGGTAGCCAAAATACTAATGTAGGCAGTGTCTTTTTGCCTATATGATGTGCACGTCACTGATGTATGGGTAACTTGTCTTTACGAAATATATGTACCTGCCTATCTACTCACCCACAAAACACAGGACATTCGTTAGCCTATGTCGTGAGTACAACAAAATAAGATCTAGCAATAACTCTGTTAATAGGTCGGGTAGCCAAAATACTAATGTAGGCAGTGTCTTTTTGCCTATATGATGTGCACGTCACTGTAATGTCACATAATGTAAACTTACAATAGTTTCATGCTACAGACAACGTGCCTAGGAATTTAGTGGTTTTAAGTTCAAAATTTTACTTACGTCATGCAGGCTTACCCCGTTGTTTTACCTTTTTTTGTTTTCTTAATCACTATGAACAAGCGTTTGACCACCATCCTGCCTGATGTTAAGCAGCGATGTGGTCTACGATGGAGCACACTTGTTCACCCGCGACTTGAAGACCTTCAAACTATACTGCGCAGGAGACACAGACTCCGACAAGTCGTTCCACATCCACCTTCGCCAAAAATATTAGTGATTCATTCGTTTATAATAAAATTCTGCTGCAACGAGCGTAGGCAAGTCGCGTGAGTGACGCGCAGGCTTTTAGGAAATGACGAGCTATTTTAATAACACTACGTCGATAATGCTACAAAAACATGTCGCCGGCTTCACATATTAATAGGTAACCTGTTAAGTAATAGCTGACAAGCGAGGATGATCGACTCTATGTGTCCGCAATAGAGTATACAATGCAATGAAGATAGACCCCCTTACCAATAAACACGGTGTGACTTATACAGCGGTTATTACAGGTCTTCTTGAACTGGTTATTCCGTATTTGACATACAACTGACAAGTTAAGTTGAGCTTTGTGGATCTTCGTAATAGAAAATCCGCCATTATTAGTAAGGCCCAGAGTATATATATTTTGACGGGCCCGTTGGTGTAGTGGTCAGCATGTCTGCATGTATTCCGTAGGGTCACGGATTCGATTCCCACCGCGGACATGTACTTAGATGATGAGCTTTTAAGTACTTGTTGGATATGTCTGGGTGTTTTATTTCTACAAGAAAAAAATGTATTTAAGAAAGTTTTTTTTCATTGTCTGAATTCCTTACTACAAGTGCTTTAGCTACTTAACATGGGATAAAAGCAATGTGTGTTGTAAAATATCGATTAATTTATTTATATAATAAACTAACTGTCTCGGCAAACATTCGTTTTGCCGTAGTATTAGAAGAAATACACCTTTTAAACCTTCCCTGGACGTCCACGTGTGATTCAAGACCAAAATTAGCCGAATTGGTCCAGCCGTTCTCAAGTTTTAGCGAGACTAACGAACATCAATTCATTTTTATATAATAAGATTATGAACATTGAAAGAACACTTGGTAAAAGTGAAGAGAAGCTACGTCAGATCCGAAAGGGAACTTAAAATTAACTGAAACTGTGCGAATTAAATCACGAGGTTTCCCAGTCTAGCATTTAGATAATAGCTATCATATCATGGACATCACAATGACACCAAGTGTAATTGCAGAGTCCGGCCAATCAGCAGCACGGAGCGTCCAGGCGCGGACGGGGAGGTGCTGGAGTTCCCGGGGCGCGGGCAGGTGGTCTGTCACAGTCCGGCCCCCGGTCAGAAGCAGAAGGTCTTCTCTTACAATGTTGTGTTCGAACCGGGTGCTACTCAGGTAAGAATTTGTTTTGCTTTAGTTCGGTACTCATTTGGAGGATAATGCCCATAATCGCCACGCTGGGCAGGCGGTTCGCACATACTGGGATATTCCCACCCACTTTCCCACCACTGTGATTCCTGTTAGAGCCAGGATCTACAGCGGCATCCAGAATAGACAAGAGCTCAATCAGTGACGCCTGGGCTAGATCCCGGGGGGGGCTAGCCTTCTGTCTTGGATCCCACATAGTTATTAAACTAAAGACGGTATAGAAATAGAA
>SJJU01072440.1:0-17415 GCA_012932125.1 Conopomorpha cramerella
ATTACATTAAATTACACATTATTAGTTATCAATGAGCGTTTTCTTGGGTATGGACCCGTGCTTCACCTCGCTGTTTCACCTGGGTGAAGCAACGGGTATGTACTAGGGTGCGTCCTCCAACCGACAATGACACCAAAGTAGTGACATTTTGTGTAGTAGATATACGAAAATATTTTCGTTCTATAGATATATTACCCGATATATAGAACCCGTCCGTAGGTACCCGTTTTCTTAGCTATTCAGCGTCAAGGTAGCAGTCACTTTCTTCGTTTTTTTATAAAAAAAAATATTTTTTTTTATAATATTTGTTTTTAAATACTAAGAAGGTCTAAAAGGTTCCAGGGATATCGGAAACTTCTTATTATTGTCAACGGCCACTTGGGATAAACATTGACAAATTAAATATAATAGAAAAGCTTTAGCTGTCTTCTCAAAAATATATGGAATTTGCCAAATCTCTTGTTTGTCCATCGGGTGCTCCGAGGGCTTGAGTAATCCGATTAAGGATAACTATTAAATGTTTAAAACGGGTATTATAGCGCGAAGATTAATCAAAGACAAGCATTCAGCTTACCTTCGTTGTTTGCCCGACGTTTCGACACAGTTACATATGTCGTGGTCGCGAGCTGACTGGTGTACGGCTATAATACCTCGCGCTATAATACCCGTTTTAAACATTTAATATCATGTCAGTGCGCGTTTCCTTAAAAAATGATTTAAGGATAACTAGTAAGAAATTCGGTGTGTTTAATTAGATACCTTTGAGTAATTTTAAAACTTTCAGTTGGGCTGAACATATCTTGCTGGGTATCGGTTTTCCTTTACGATTTGCCATAAATGTTTGGAGGTCACGATCTAGTATAGTAGTGACAAACGATGTGCATTGCTGGTTTTCTTACTCTCACTGTATTTCATAGTAGAACAACAAGTTTTTGATGCCGTTCCAGAACGGCGCTATTACTGTTATAATTAATGTTTAAGAGCGAAACTGACTTGGTCCCCAGGACAGACAGAACTCAAACGTTACGTTTAGTATTGAAACGTAGACGCGCGCCTTAAATTACAGAGTCGGTCGAATCATCTAAAAAAATTCTCGCGTCTAGGATTTTCATCCTAGTGCACGCTTCTATCTCTGCATCGCCGAGTATAATCTATAGGTATTGTTACACGAGAAGATGGCGCTTTAAAACGAGGCTAATGCTTGCATACTAAATATGAATATTGCCCTCCTGCTCTTAGCGAAGCGACAAGATAGAGAGAGCGATGTATGCAGAAGTCGCTGTTTCTTCGCTCAGCGATGGCTGAATTTGATCACAATTTTAAACAAAAAACAACCGAAGTCTACGATTTTTTAAAGATCCACAGGATTTATTTAATAGTCCTAAATCTCCAGATCCCATAGTCGGCATCCCAGAACAGAATGGGAGTTATTATCCTGTTTATATCTAAATATAATAGGAAAAGCTGACTGACCTAGGATTTATCGGGTGTGCCATCATCAATCCCGGATTTCGTTATGATGGGACCACTTTTGAAATATCTTATTTGCAACAAAAAAATAACCATTCTAATCAATTTTTAAACGACAACGTTATCGGCGAACAAACCTAAAAAAAACATAGTACATGTACGGACGAAGTGAGAAAGACTTCTTTAAAGTCGTTTTAAATAAATAGCCAGTTTTCTGTAGTGGTGGCTGTTTCTAGTCCGCTATACGAGCACGCTGGCCAATTCCCGAAACGACCGTAACAATATCAAAGTTGCACATAAAAAACATCGTTCCACGAGCATCATATACGGTGAAATACCCGCGGGAGCATGAATCTCCATTCAGAGCATTTGTTAGCCGACCACAAGTTGCCATACCATGGAATTCCGTGTCCACAATGACTTTCATTCCGCTTCTGTACAGTTCAATTATTATAGATCTAAATTATATATATACAGTGTGGAAACGATAAGTGTTCATAGACCTGGTGAGGGACTTTTAGGATCATAAACCACTTTTAAATATTATTATGAATATATCGTTTTGCATAATGCATAAACTTGTATTGATCCGATGACTGTTAGTGCAAACGTGTTCTCTAGTAGAGATCGGGGTTCGTAAAACGGGGTGTAGGACACCCTAGTCAGGCAAGGTGGACTGATGATTTGCGCAAGATGAGTGGCAGAAGGTCTTCAAGTCGCAAGTGAATAGGTACCTAATGAACAAGTGTGCTCCATCGTAGACCACATCGGTACTTAACATCAGACAAGCGTTTGACCACCATGGTCAAACGCTTGTTCTTAATGATAAAAAAAGAAGCTGGATGTGAAAATCCGAAAACAAATCACAGTGGCGTGCAAATTGTAAAGGTATGTGTCCAGCAGTGGACAAATATGGGCTGATGATGATAATATTTATCTTGTGAGTTCAAAAATAATCGAGTGTCATCAATGTTCACATCTTGTACACACATACACGCTAACGTCCGTAATCGCCAAAATGAGGTGGAGAGAGCCTTAGGATCCTAAGGAACGTTCGGCCACATATAACATAATAAAAAGCTAAGAATGTCCATATTATGGGCCTACAGTTACAAGTTGCTAGCTCATAGCCTGAATAGACCTAAATCTCCAAATCCCATAGTCGGTATCCCAGAAAAGCATGGGAGTTATTCCCATTGCCTCCTGTTTATATCTAAATAATATAAAAGGAAAATCTGACTGACTTAGGCTTAGGCACTTAAAATTTGGAACGGACGTAGCTAGGTACCGTAGGAGTGCACTAAGAAGGAATTCCAGAAATTCCCACGGGAACTGGAATTAACGTTCAAATATTTTTGTATGAAAAATCTAAACCGCTCAAGTTAGACGCTTGAAATGTGGGATGCAGGTACCTTCTACTAAACTACGCGAATGATATCGGAGGGCGTCCTAACATTACTGCTGTCTTAAGTCGCATGTCTATGAAAGGATTGATATGTGCTCTTGAGAGTCTTGAGACATTACAAAAAAACTGTACCTACTTAGAGCGTAAACTCCAGTAGAGCGTCTACGGTCCAGTTGGTCGGATCCTTGACTTGTAACCGGGAGGTCCCGGGTTCGAGTCCGGCTACTGGACGTGTACCAATGGGATTCTTTCTTTGAGCATCGCTCGTACGGTGAAGGACAACATCGTGATGAAACCCGCACACCACAAGGTGTGTGAACCCTATAACGGCGATGGGCTCACCCCCTGTCACGTTGGGCTAAATACGCTTGGTGAACCGTGGGTATTTGCTTTAGCAAGTGCCTCTACCTACCCCGCTTTGGCATTAAAGGCGTGAAGTGTATTAAGTGTACCTACTTCTGGTTGGGAAATGTAATACCGTTTATTCCCCATCCTCAAGATTGCACCCCCAGGGTGTAATGGCGAATAATTATCCCTGTGGTACACTTATCTAGCCAAAGCACAAAATATTGAGCAGCACATCTCTATATCTTGGGAGTATAATGGGAAACAGCTATTCGTATTCCCCATGATACCTCTGGGGGTACTATGGGAAGTTGCCATGGGAAATGAACGGCAAATACTGTTGTAAGTCGAAACAAGGGTTTGACGAATGTAGTAAGAAACCTGACGAAGGTCATTGGGAAAAGAAGTTTTTCCTCGTAAGCGAATCCATAGAGAAACCATTTGGGACCAGTACTAACACACCATTTTGATGTTTTTGGGGGTTCTGGACCCTAGATGATGGCTCACTTATATTTTGTACCTTTTTCCTGATTCTGGCATGCAATAAAAAGGTTTGAGAAGATTTCTTGAACCGAGTAAAAATTAGTGTTATGCAGCATTGTTAATAAAAATAGCGGTAAAAAATAATATAGAAAACAGTGGATCGAAAGTGGATTCTGAACAAAATACTCTTCAGTATGCAATAAAATGTACCCGTCTAAATGAACCTCAACTCGATGTCTTGGAAAAATGCGTTACAACAATGTTAATGGAACATAAACTTTCATGTTCATCATAAATCAGGTAGTTTTAAGACTATATCTACTACTCGTACTAAGTTGATGCCTTCGAGTTCACCTGCATTAAAATGAGGCGTTGTAATATCCTGGCAAACACGTGTACTTGGGGTGGTTATACTTACCTTAGATCCTACTATCTAGAAAAATAAAAAATTTACTTCACGCCTTTTGATCCCAAGCGGGGAAGGCAGAGGCACTTGCTGAGCTTACTGGCCCTTGCCCACGTTTCACGTGGCGTATTCATCCTAATATTAATGTATATGAAATATGAGTGTGTATATGTTCATGTAACAACGTTTATTCCCAAGCATGAGGAATGACTTGCCGGAGTTTGTGTTTCCTGCGCAGTACAGTCTGAAGGTCTTCAAGGTACGGGTAAATAGGTGCCTAATGAACACGTGTGCTCCATCGTATACCACATCGCTGCTTAACATCAGGCAGGATCATGGTCAAAAGCTTGTTCATTGTACTTTAAAAAATGGCTATGGTTAATGGGTTCCTTCTGGTAACTCTCAAATAATAGTAGTAAAAAGAGGTTACTTAATTCGACCTTATATATATTTTCTTTTGTTGAAAAGAATACATTTCAAAGGCGCATCTGTCTGTATCTTCATGTAACAAGTATTACCCCTAAGACTTTATAGCTTTTTTGTTGTAAAGTGGTTATGGTAAAAGTAATATTAATAAAAAAAGAGGTTACGCAATTCGACCTTATATTATAAGATTTTATGCTTGTTCTCGGATAACTTCTTCATTTATGCTTTTCGATTTTGATGATTTTTTTGTTTGTTGGCAAGAGTGTATTTCAATTGTGGTCCGATGATAAGGATATTAGGGTTCGATGATGGCAGAGCAGATCAATAGGGAAATTTAAAAAAAATCGTAGGGGTAACTAGCAGGTACTGGGGCTATTACCACTACTACCACTACTAAATAACGTACAATTGCTTTGCTATTGGAAAATCATTTTAAAGAAGAAAAAAACCAAGGGGCCAAATCTTCTTCATTCTCGTAGTTGCATCGCTCTGGAATCGTCGCGACAACCGATGTGTATTGCTGATTTCGTTACTTTCATTCTACTGTCGTCAGTAGTAAATCAGCGATGCACATCGTTTGCCGCTGCGATGCTAGAGCGATGCAACTACAAGAGTGTAGGAGACATGGCACCTTGGATTTTTTTTCTTTAAAATGATTTTCCGATAGCAAATCAATTGTAACGACAAATGAGGAAATACGTTAATACGTTACCTAAAACTGTTCGTAGGAAAGACAGACCCAAACTTGCTAATCTAATTTGAATACCCACATCTCACTAAGTTTATTGGGTTAACTATCAAATGTGGTTTATGGGTAGGTTGGATACCTATCACTGTTACCGGAAGCAGACACATACTTTAAATACGCTTGGTGGACCGTGGGCACTTAGCCATCAGGCAAAGGTACTTACCTCTGCCTACACCCGGTTTTGGGATTAAAAGGCGTGAAGTGTGTTTTTTTTGCATTACAATACTTAATTAAAGGACTATTCAAGTTTTGTTCCAATTCTAAAAATATGTTTTCTGTGTTCCTCTTCATACGTGAATAACGAATGGACTTTTTCATTATCTTAAAGTCACTATAGCCGCTCGCTAAGAAATACACTCAAGATAATAAAGTTACGTGTGTCAGAAATACCTCTGTAATGTTGCATATCGTAAAACACCACTTTAAAAACAATAAAAACGCCTGGCTCCTCAACAAAAATACTCTTCACGCCTTTTAATCCCAAAGCGAGGTAGGCAGAGGCACTTGCTAAAGCAAATGCCCACGGTCCACCAAGCGTATTTAACCCAACGTAACAGGGAGTGAGCCCATCGCCGTTATAGGGTATCGAGTAATCGATTTATGAGTAAACCAGGCAGGCACCAAAGAAAGTAACATAGGTACTGAGTGGGTATTGAAAAGTGCTGGTGGAACATTTAAAAAAAAATACGGGGATCCCGCCATCTTGACGTACGGTCCCCCAAGAAAGTGCTCTATCAGTTCTGATAACTCTTCCTGTGTCACTAAAACATCAATAAGGTAATTTTTTTTACATTGCGACAAGTACAAAATTAACCTTAATGTGAAAACGAATGTAAACCTTCGAGCGGTAGACCATGGACCTAAGTTAGTTCGATAGTTCCTCTCGATTCTTGCGCCCAGACCGCTTCGACGCTGAACCTGATGATGCAGCGGAGTTGAAGTGGACACACTGGTAGTACCACATTCAAAAATTTCGTAGCACAAGAATGTAAACTACACAAATATGACGAGGATGCAAAATTACATATGCTAATCAATCATTTTCTCCCTGATTCGGGACTGCGACACCTATCTGAAGGCCATGCAAGTTTTATCAACTACCTACGCCAAGCCGAAAAACGAGACCCATGCACGTTATACTCTATCATCAAGGAAACAACACAGTGAGTCGGTCGCTATCAAATCGGGACGTTATTCTGATGAAGATCAACGATTCATACGCGATGAAATTTCAAAACTTCTTGTAGACGGTGTTATTAAAAAGAGCATTTCACCATGGCGCATCGTAGCGGCAAACGATGTGCATTGCTGATTTCGTTACGGTCATTCCACTGCCGTCCATATTAAAACAAGCAGCAGCAAGAGTGTAGTAAACTTAAGCCCTGGGTTGCGCTCTAAGGTTGAAATTCATATAGGTACACATTAAGGTTATTTTTTATCCTTTTGTATGACTTACGTAGAGAAACAGATTGCACAGAATGCACATCATTTATCACTGCTACGATTCCAGCAGCCCCAGCGCGAGCGTTAAGAAAGACACGACATAGTACAAATACGCGCTGTGATTGGCTGCTATGTCACATATCGCAACTTATTTTGTTTCAACCAATCACAGTGCCTGGTATGTCTTTCTTTCTTGGAACGCTTTGGTAGGAAGGTAGGGCGATACAACTGCGAGAGTGTAACAGACTTAAGCCTCATTTTGTTCTTCAACTGTACATTAATAAATTTCAGTACAAAGTTGCACTATCTCACCGTGGTAGGGCCTCACCTATGCTCAACTCATCTCAGTTAGCGGACGAAATACGTTCACTGTACTGTTTAATTTTCACATACCGAACCCTGCTCAGCCGTAGTTTCTAATTATGCACACAGTCATAGTCTAGAGCAAAGTGTTCTTACCTTTAATTAAATCGTGGTATAGCTACACATCACGGAGTGAACTGTGTAGAGCGTTTTGTCGCGCGAACACAAAATATGTAATTCCACTTGCAAAGTCCTCTGTCTCTGTCTGATTGAATATTTAAAGGTGAATTAGTGGAGGAAAGTAATTAGCAGGTATATCTAAACAGCATATTTTAGAGTCTTATTTTGTAAGAATCTGGTCTACCACCATAAGGTTGAAACTAAGGTTCATTTTTCACTTGTCACAATACAACAACTCTACCTTATGATGACACAGGAAGTGTTATCAAAACTGATAGAGCACTTTCTTGGCTACCGTACTTCTGACCTTATTAAGTGAGAGTCATTACAAGAGATTCGAGTACTAGTTAATTACTTCATCATCATCATCATCAGCCCATACCTGTCCACTGCTGCTGTTAATTACTTGTTCAGTACAAATTTAGTTCTAAAAATAAACATGCTATCACTACATGGTATAAAACGAAGCTTCGCTCTAAAAAAATCTAATTTATTTAAATCAAATATAATCTTCTGGATTGGTCTCCTACCTAATTCCCCATGCCTGTATCAATGACTTATCACTACATTTTGAATAATATATATTATATATAATATATAATGAAATGAATGACTGAATGAATTCAGTTTTTGTAAAATATATTCTTGATATCAATCTTCTAAAATGTACTTGATCCCTAGACACTTTTGATGTGTGTATGTATGATCATCATCATCATCATTATCAGCTCATGCGTGTCCACTGCTGGGCATAGAGCTCTCCAATTGCACGCCACTGTGATCTGTTTTCGGCTTCTCGCATCGAGCTTCTTTCCAGCCATCTTGCGCATATCATCAGTCCACCTTGCCTGAGGGCGTCTTACACTCCGTTTGTCGATACGTATGATACATGCGTATTATTAGGCTGACAAATAAATACTCGTAATTACGTATACTGGCAAATCTATGTTGTCCACCTCAGCTTGTTATTAACCGACTTTAAAAAAGGAGGAGGATCTCAATTCGACCGTATATATGCTTTTAAATAGCCAAGTAATATTTTACGTTAATTACATATTTAGAACCTACCTTTAGATACACAATTAACATTTTAAACAACTTAACTGCTCCGTTTCCGAAAATATTTTCCACGTCACGATACAAAATAGTTCATACGTGAATACAGGGTCGTGAACCCCGTAAGCGCGTTTGTGAATTAAAGTCGAAAGTTTAATTTAAACTTCACCTTTGACTGTTACATTGTGGTGGACGTACGTTTTGAGTGTAAGTACCTGCATAGGTACAGTCGAGCAAGAATCTAGGACCCGAATCTGCTACACAGTCGTAGTTGCGTCGCTCTGGCGTCGTAGCGGTAAACTACGACGTCACTCGAGGTCACTCGACGTCACTCGACGTCACTCGACGTCACTCGACGTCACTCGACGTCACTCGACGTCACTCGACGTCACTCGACGTCACTCGACGTCACTCGACGTCACGTATGAATATCTCTACATTACGGTTCATTCTGTGTTATTAATACACACCTTAAAAGTGTCTAGGGATACACTTCACGCCTTTTAATCCCAAAGCGGGGTAGGCAGAGGCACTTGCTTAATGAGCAAATGCCCACGGTTCACCAAGCGTATTTAACCCAACGTGACAGGGGGTGAGCCCATCGCCGTTATAGGGTTCACACACCTTGTGGTGTGCGGGTTTCATAACGATGTTGTCCTTCACCGTACGAGCATTGCGTTGCGTACATAGGCTCTGAAAAAGAGTCCCATTGGTACACGTCCAGTAGCCGAACTCGAACTCGCGACCTCCCGGTTAAAGTCAAGTATCCGACCACCTGGACTACAGACGCCCGGTTTAAACTACACACATCAAAAGTGTCTAGGGATCAAGTACATTTTAGAAGATTGCAATAAAGAATATATTTTACAAAAACAATTCTGTGTGAATTCATTCATAATTTATTCAAAATGTGGTGATAAGACATTGATACAGGCATGGGGAATTAGACCAATCCAGAAAATTAGATTTGATTTAAATAATTTAGATTTTTTTTAGAGCTAAGAATGTTCTTGATCCCTAGACACTTTTGATGTGTGTAGTTTAAACCGGGTGTGATTCAGCTCGCGACCACGACACGTGTTACTGTGTCGAAACATCGGGCAAATAACGAAGTTAAGCTTAATGCTTGTCTTTGGTTAATTTTGCGCTTTACATTTAACGCATACAGTACACGCATGCTAGGATGTTGCACACCATCGCGGGCGCGAACTGAACGTATGGCCTAGACTTTAACATATCCTAAGTCGCACATGTGCATTATCGATTTTGAACTCTATTCGCATACTATCTTAAAAATGATCACAACATTTTTTTTACATCATTTTTCATCGTAGACCTCGTCGCTGCTTAACATCAGGCAGGGTGGTGGTAAACGCATGCTCATAATGTATTAAAAATGTCCTAAATATGTTACAGATTTTAAGATGATTCTCGGTTCGTAAATGAGTTTAATGGTTAAATAATTAACCGAGGACGGCAAAGTTGCAATAGAACGTCATAAAAATGTATACACCAGGTGGATATACCATTTACGCAAACCAAACAGTTTGCGTCTACTTTCATAGTGCGAAACGCCAGGATGTGGAATGAATTACGGAGCCTGTGTTTCCTGCGCAGTATAGTCTGAAGGTCTTCAAGTCACTGGTTCTTCCCGTTTCTTCTGGCCAGTAAAATAAATTAATTCGAACCGGGGACGATTACTTTTGTTTTTAAAGTCATAAATGACGTTCATCAAGCTTTGTGATGCTACTGTATATCTGTATGTTATAGCACTTATAACGATGAAATAAAGAAATTTTGACTTTACTTTGACTGGGGTAAATAGGGACCTAGTGAACAAGTGTGCCCCATCACAGACCACATCGCTTTCCTAGCTGACTGTACATTTGTACGTACCTAAGTAACATGTACCTAACTTTCACTGGACAATGTCATGTTGAGATAACTAACACAAAAGTCAATGTAAACTCACGTGCATAATCTCTGATGGGGACAGACAGAAACTTTGTAGACGGTACGTGATTCTACGTCATTAATTCTACAATTACGATGGTGGTGTGGTACAAAGAGATAGAAAGGACTTAATAAAAAATACATACACCTCACGCCTTTTGTTTCCAAAGGGTGACATAGGCGCTAAGTCTCAGTAGTTCGGTTATTTTCTCCGGTGATTAATGTAAAATATACTCTATCTGGTGGTGATAAAGTAACAAATCAATTTGGCACCTGTCGTAATAGATTCAATGTTAAAACGGCATTTATTCTGTACATGTAAAGTTTGACTTTTGTTTAGCATCATCATCATCAGCCCATACTTGTCCACTGCTGGACATAGGCCTCTCCAATTGCACGCCACTGTGATCTGTTTTCGTCTTCTCGCATCCAGATTCTGCCAGCCATCTTGCGTATATCATCAGTCCACCTTGCCTGAGGGCGTCCTACTCTCCGTTTGCCGAGACGCGGTCTCCACTCGAGAACTCGTTTTCCCCAACAGTTTCATGTCTTGTCTCTTCTTTTTAACCGACTTCAAAAAAGGAGGAGGTTCTCAATTCGTCTGTATTTTTTTTATGTTTGTTACCTCAGAACTTTCACCTGGTTGAACCTATTTGGTTTTTTTTATTTGAAAACTGATGCTTCCCGTTTGGTCCAATATAAATTGGGTTCAGTTCCGACAATGGCATCCATGAGAAAACCACATTATGTCAAATTTTACTGGTTGAAGTCGGTTCTTTTTTCTTTAAGTTATTTGGAGCGTTATGTTGGGGGATAGATAATACATAGTATTATTATTTACTAGCTAACCTGGGAAACGTTTTTTTTTGTCAAAATTCATTATTAATAGTGTTGCCTTGCTAAAGATTCACTCTATCTATTATAGAAACCGCATGAAAATCCGTTGCGTAGTTTTAAAGATATAAGCATAAAAATAAATAAAATAATAAATACACTTCACGCATTTTAATCCCAAAGCGGGGTAGGCAGAGGCACTTGCTAAAGCAAATGCCCACGGTATAAGCATAAATAGGAAAATACAGCGAGAAGCGACTTTATTTTGTGCTAAGTATTGATTGATACCAGAGCCTATTAAGGTAGGTACGTGCTAAACGATATGCCCTTATTAAACCAAGCGTATTTACCTCATGTGGCGTGACAGTCGCCGGTGAAATACCTACGTTTTACTCACACGTGACTGGAGTCAAATTATACAGCGTGACTCGGGGTCGGCGTGATACACTTTTTCTAACTCGGTAAATCGTTGCGATTCCAATAGTGTGCTTGTTCCACTTTATAGGTCGTTTGTTCCACATTTTAACCGGCATGGACTAGTGGTCAGGACATCGGTCTTCAGGACGACACTCCCATTATCATGATCATCATCATCAGCAGTGGCGTGCACTGGCTTTTACAACAAGGTAGGCAGTAATCCTTAAGGATTGACACCTATGGGTAACTTGTCTTATAGAACTAAATATAGGTACCTACATATCTACTCACCCACAAAACAGGGCATTCGTCAGCCTATGTCGTGAGTACAACAAAAAAAAAGTTCTAGCAATAACTCTATTATTAGGTCGGTTAGCCAAAATACTAAGGTATGCAGTGACTTTATGCCTATATGGTGTGCACGCCACTGATCATCAGTCCATATCTGTCCACTGCTGGACATAGGCCTCTTCAATGACACGTCACTGTAGCTTTAAAATCTGTAAAATTTAAAATCCATCTTCTGTCAACTGTCTTTCTCAAGTAATACGGCCTACTCTTTGTCGGATACCCTCGTTTTTGATACGGTTCTTCATACGCCGTGCATTTCCATAGTATGTTGTGCAACTTTGAACTCGTTTTGACTCTCGCCGCTGGCATAATGCGGGGATGTATTTCAGACTACATTTACAAGTCCAATGCATTACGGACTCTTATTCCGTTCAAATATTTTAAACAGTACCCAATCACCCTTACAGGAAAGGTGAAGGACGTCCACATCTGGACGGCGGCCTCCCTCAATGATTTCTATGATAATTTGGGGGAAATTTCAGTAATTACCACGCTTGGCAAGTAGGATGACGAGCGCAGTGGTGTTGTGATTTAACTCATAGAGAGCGCTTCTTCCCATCCTCTGGAGAGTTCCCTCGATCGCCTCTTACGACCCCCACGACGGGAAAATTTGGGCTCGGGTGTTCCTTAAAAAATCAGATATATTCTCTTTTACTTGTCACATAATTGACTATTTGACAGATGGCTGCTCTTCGTATTACTAATCAAAACATAGTATAAAACAAAGTCGCCTCCCGCTGTTTGTCTCTACATATTATGCTTAGACCTTTAAAACTAAGCAACGTATTTTGATGCTGTTCTTTAATAGATTTATAGGAATAATACATCCGTGTAATCATATCGCAACACTGTTAATTATAGGTATATTGGCAAAACAACCTTTTCCGGGTCAGCTAGTATTTTTAGATTAAACAGTCCTCGGGGGGCAAAAAGTATTTATGTATATATGTCAAGTTGCGCGAAATATTAATTAAGGGGGAATTCTCGAATTTACCTATTTTGCAGGCCTGACACAGGCTGCTGTGTACACGTATACGATAAATGCTGATACACATTAGATAGAGCATTTCTTCGTCTCGATTCAAATAGAGAGCTTTTTTTAAATATCATTCATAATTCATCCGAAAATACGAAAATGATGAACCCTGTTTGACGATTTTGGCCAAAAAAAGGTCAAACGCGGGGCCTAACACAGCAAACAGGGGCTGTTCCCTGAGCTACGGAGTATGTGGAACGGACCGTACAATACTTCAACTAAATTCAAATAGAAGCGCTTTTTCAGAATGTAGTCAGAAAAATCCATAAATTTGTAAAATAATTCAACTGACAAAAATTTTCATACAAAAATGTTGTTGTGCCATCGCGTTGACAACTTCACCCCCGTCAGTCCGCGGCTGGATGCCGTCCTAGAAGCACGGTCACGCCCAATTTTTCTCTAAATAATTTGCATGTGTGCAGTGCACTCTTTGGATATATTTCTGAGTAAGTACCTATATTTCATACACTATTCTTTGTCAGGAATTGATGACAGTATTATATTCTGTACGATTCATGGTCGTTTTCTTGTATAGATGATAAAAAAAAGAGTCAAAAGAAATCTGTAAACAAACATCCATTTCCTTTTACTTTGACGTATAACCATATCAAATAAAATTGATATGACAATAAAGCGTCAACCTCAAAATCGGGTATATTTTCACGTTAGTAGCATAGTATTATGTCATTTAGTATGAGGCATGGGAGTACAATCGTGTTCAATTTCATTTTAATTTTTTGTAGTGTAAAGTGACATACAGTAACTAACATAATCCGTTTTTATTTTCAGCGTCGAAAACGAAAATTTAATCAATCTAGAAAACAGTGTTGCCAGATAAACCTAAAGTGTTTTAAGCTGTTGAGCTGGCTACTTGTTTAACTCTGTGCAGAAAGCGGATCAAGAATTTTATTCAACTGGAAGAAAGACAGAAGAAAATAAATCCTTTAAATAATGCTTGTGAATCGTTTAATTGTAAGTTAATAAACATTACGAACAATATAATTAACATTTATTTATGTAGGGAGGTAGGGATATCCCTATTTCTGTCAGCCTCGTGATCAGGAAAATAATGATACCACATTGTATTCATTCATATTTAGTAAAAGTCGGCCGAAGGGATGTAGGGTGCCAAAACTATAATTGGGCCATATAGCCGCCTATCACCTATTACCGATACTCTTAGTATGTGTCCTACCCAATCTAACCCCAACAACGGCCTAAAACTCTTAGGCTCCTTCCAGTACATCCCGGCTGGACATCTGCTGCACCTGTACAGCTTCTTGATGTACCAGTTCGAGCAGCAAATTGACTATAAAATGCCATTTACCCACTGGCGTTTTGATTTTTGAAGCCAAATTTAATGCCGATTTCACGAAAGTAGATAACAGCGGTTGAGAATGAAGGCATTCATTGAACTGGTACATAAAATATGTATAACTACACACATTAACATGGTCTAGGGAAAAGCTTATGATTTGATTAAAACTCCACAAACTTCTATAAATCTTTGTCAAACGAATGAACACCGGGAGTGTTCATTTAATCATGTCACGTAGACACTTGACCAGGAACGAATGTTAAGAGCAGTGGACATGATTGAAACTCCAGCAACCACAACAAGTTCATTCATATTAAGGTGATACAGTTATGGTTTGGGCGGGGATTCGTCCGTCTTGGCGGTAGAACGGACCTCGTTTGGATACAAGGCAATATGACTGCTCTAAAATACCGGGATGAGGTGCGCGAGCCGAGGTGAGCCTGTAATCTTGCCCCACAGACGACAAATGGGACAAATGTTCCAGCTAATGCACGACAATGCCAGTCCACATACGGCGCGTATCATTAAAAATTGGTTACAACAGCACGATATCTAATCTTTAGACTGGCCTCCATCCCCTGATTTACCCTTATTCAATGTAGCATGTCTAGGACATGCTTTAGAAAAGAGCTCTCCAGAATTTCCCTGAAGATTTTGTGCATGAAAAACAGCTTTTATTGCATCTTCATCATTAGATTGGGGACAGTATCCAGGACAGGATATCGACACCCTTGTTTTGAGTATGCAGAACCGTTGCAGATGTGTCAGAAATGACTTAGGTGCCACTCCACAGATTATTTTTTTGTAAACGTTTTCTTCAGTTTTTTTTTAAACGCAATGAACAAGCGTTTGACCACTATCCTACCTGATGTAAAGCAGCGATGTGGTCTACGATGGAGCAAACTTGTTCATTAGGTACCTATTCACCCTTGAATTGAAGTCGTTCAGACCTGGACAGGCTTGGGGAAGGCATTCCACATCCTGGCGGTTCGCACTATAAAAGTGGACGCAAACCGTTTGGTTTGCGTAAATGGTATATCCACCTGGCATGGATGTCGTTTAGCCGTTCTCGCGGTTGTCTCCGTAGCACACTCTCCGAAATGCACCCGATAGAAGACATATTATAGGCACGTAACCTTTCGGCGATGTTTTAGGCTTTATAGTCGAACATCAAACTCCCTGCCGTCACCTATGAACCTTCTAGCATGTCTCTCTATTGCCTCCAGAGCCTCAAGCTGGTATTTTGCTAATCCATTCCAAAGATGAAAGCAGTATTCCATACACGATCGAACTTGTGCTTGGTACACAGTGAACAACTGTTCCGGTGTGAAATACCGCCGCACCTTCGAGAGGATGCCCAGCTTCCTGGCTGCGCGTTGGGCCGTAACCTCAATATAGGAGCCAAAGTTGAGGTTGGGGGTTAATGTCAATTCTAAAAGCTCCAGCCGATTGGCTATAGGCAGGGGGACATCCTGGAAAGTGGAAGCCAGATGAAACGCGCTCCTTTTTGCTGAGAATAGACACGCCCTGGGTTGTGTGTTTTAAAAAAAAGTAATGTTTGAAGTTTTTCTTCAAAATCTTTTTTGTTTAATTTTAACCAAAAGATTATTATAATCGTATATTAAATAAGATATATTTTAAGATATGGGTCTTAACAAAAAGTTAGTATGATATTTATGTTTCATTGAAATATCCCTAGAACATGTTAATGTGTGTAACCCGAACTAATATGTGGGTAGGTACTATAAAACTCGAGAAATTTGAACGAAACACTTTTTATTTGACATGTACACCAATGTTCCGAAAATTACTTTTAATATCAAAACAGACATTTTGTATACCTGTCTATGTGTGTGTGATAATACGTATAGGAAAGCGATTTTGTATGCAGCGATGATGACGTCAAAAAGAGAAATAGACCCTTAAAAAGTTTATACTTGTCACATGAATCGACCGCTGATAAAATGATAATATTTCCATGATTGGGTTACAGTGTGCATTTATACTATACCGTAACACACGTCAAAAGTGTCTAGGGATTAAGAACATTTTTATCTCTAAAAAAATCGAATTTATTTAAATCAAATCTAATCTTCTGGATTGGTCTCCTACCTAATTCCCCATGCCTGTATCAATGACTTATTACCACATTTTGAATCAATTCAGTTTTTGTAAAATATGTTCTTGATTGCAATCTTCTAAAATTGTATTTGATCCCTAGACACTTTTGATGTATGTATACTAGAATATCCTTAACCGAAAGCCATAATCATTGCGATCGCGAACTGTAATCGCTCACCCGTCCAACATACACAGCCCCCCGTTAGTTAGGGCAGTTAATGTGAAATAGAGATCAAAGTACGTGAGATATGAGTGTACTTTACAAAATGAACGAATAATCCGAAGCGACAGAGTTATGTTGCGTTAACTTGCACTAGGTGTCGTCGACGCATTTGCCTGTAGTTATATGAACTGGCAATGTTTAATGTGGAGCTGTAGATTGTGTAACATTTCTGAGCTAGTTGGTTAAAGAAAATATAGGAAACGAAAGCTCTGCGTTGTTTTTAAACTGTGTACGTCTTTTTGACTGTAAATCCACATTTTCAGAGGTAACTTCCACACGTAACTGCCAGGTAAAACTAGTTGGTGCTTCGCGACCGCATGCCTGTGTTGAAGCTGAAATTTTGAAAGTAATTTTTAATAGTAGCTGGTTGTTTAAGTACAAGGAAACTTTTTTCCAACAGACATTCTTCCACGGCTTTTGTAAAGAGATAAAGTTGGCTTGAACTGTATTTTTTTATTTTAAATTGTGTAAGGCTTATGCAGGACTATAATTCTGGTTAAGCAGAAGAAGAATAATCTTACATAACTGTACTTATATATACTAAGTGTAAACGGACTCCGAGCAATGTTCTTAGAAAGGTTGTTGGGTTCGTCAATACGAACAAACTTTACTATATGAAGAAAAGAAAAATATTTTTCATCTCCATACAAAATAGAAATTTTTTTTGCCTACGGAGATGGGTTTTTTCTTTTCGTTTTTGACATAGGGTTCCTTATGGAAAGTTGTTTGGTAACACGGGCTGTAACATTTTCAAGTTTCGCTAACGTTTTTCATTTCACGCTGTATATAAAATTCTTGCGTCACAATATTAGCCATTTGCCATACTCCCCCGTTGGGGAAAACGAGTTCTCGAGTGGAGACCGCGTCTCGGCAAACGGAGTGTAGGACGCCCTCAGG
>SJJU01072443.1:0-14454 GCA_012932125.1 Conopomorpha cramerella
GCATCTTTTCAAATCGCCAAGGCTTACTGCTAAGTATACTTAATATACATATGACTTAAAACTAATTTAGCAAATGCTTGATGCAATTTAGCAATTACTCGTCACATAATATAACAACTCTACCATGATATTTTAGTGACACAGGAAGTTAGTGATAAACCATTTTCTTGGCGAGTTCCCTCCGACGACGTATTGACGAGCTGGGTGTGTTATCTGTCATTAATCACACAGTTAGAACAAAAGTGACACAAAACAAAATGTGCCATTTTATGAAATTTAACCTTAACGTAAAATATACAAAATTTAATGGGGAATTTTCTTTGACGTTTTACTGACAGATTTTCGGGCGGTGAACTGTCATTACTGTCAAACTTTCCAAACAAAGCTTGAGTTTCGTATTGGGTCTTTTTTGTTCTAACTATGCGATTTGTTTACCTACTTAAGTTTTTATTTACAAGAATGTCAGTCTCTGGCACGCCCCGCGATTTCATTCGCGTAGTTTAGTAGTACCTGCATCCCAAATTTCAAGCGTCTAACTTGAGCCGTTTACATTTGTCATGTTCCCGTGGGAATTTCGGGGATTCCCTTCTTAGTGCACCCCTATGATACCTATGAATATGAATACCTATATATGAAGTGTCTACTTTTAGCCGTTTGGGCTGTGCGTTGATATGTCAGTCAGTCAGTCAGTCATTCAGCTTTTTTTTATATATTTTTACACACGGTCACCTGACCCCAAACTAGGATACCCTGTACTATGGGGCCAGAGACTGATACAATTACATAAATACTTTTTAAATACATACATATATAAATAAAACACCCAGACGCACACAACAAATGCCTCAGCTCATCACTAAAGCATTTTGTCCGTGGCGGGAATCGAACCCGCGTCCGTTGTCCTAGAGGCAGATGTCCTGACCACTAGTCCATGCCGTTTTCCTTTTATATATAATAATATAATATTTGGATTTGTAACAGGGTGGGCAATACGTATTGGAGTTGGTGGACCATTACGGCGGTTCCTTCATGAGACTGTTCGCTGCCATCATTGAGACAATCGGAATCTTCTGGATTTACGGTAAGCTATGTGCCAATAACTTGCAAGAATGCTACTTTGTACCTACAAACGTTTTCTGAATTGTCTGGATCGTATCAATACTGAGGCAAGTAGGTAGTACTTGCATCCCACAGGCGTAACGTACCTAACCTAAATATTTCGGTATTTCCGATCTCTTACCCTAGGGTTTTCACCCTAAGGTGAAAACTGGGAAACGTATGTCCGAGAATTTACTCCAAGCTAAACATACGTCACATACCTATAAATAAGCATACACAATACAAAAAAGACACATACATAAACAACACTTACATTAAACGACATAAAAGAGTTCAGGCTGGCCGTTGACGAATCAGTCAGGAATTTCGAGTTTTATATATTGGCTATGTGCGCGACGGTGGCGACGCGTAGCGTTTACAACATTTGCGATTTGACATTTAATAATAATAATGTAAATATTGTTAGTTTTCTTTGCAAATATAAATAAAACCAAAGATTAAAATAGTATTGTTGAAAATATCTAAGTGAAATTTATTCAATAGTTTGTAAAATTACCTAATATAATAATAAAAACCGTGTTCGAAACTACTACACATAAAATTAGTTTCCAACCACAAACTGAGATAACAGACAGAATTAGTATTAGCCGAGCATGTAAGAACGCAACACGTTAATAAGTTAACAACGCCACAACAGTCATGGCCCATTTCTTTGCTTTGATTTTGTACTGCAATCAACCCTTTTGACAGCTGATCACCCGCATTTGTTTCCAATTTCTGCCGTGTTGTGCGCTGCGGTCGTTATCTGTCTGCCACTACTCACTTTGCACATAGCCAATACCGAATGACATCGTTGTCATGATCCGGACTAACATTTTCTAGCTCAGAAAGTTATAGCTATTCCACCAGTATAGTTTTTTTTTCTGACTGAGACATTTTTAAATTTGTTTAGGTACATGTATCTTTTTTATCCAACATTTACAACAAAATGTATGGTCACACAAATACTTTGTTCAGGAAAAGAGGTATACCAATTAAATCGCTGTCATTTGCTGAGTAAGAAAATATTGTTCCGGATCATGACCAGAGTCAGCCTGTATTTGGATCACGAAAATTATGTGCGTGAAATCGCGGGGTGTCCACAGTTTTATATGTATACTAGCTGTCCCGGCAAACATTTGTTTTGCCATAATAAGTTGCCTTTGTACCCCGTGAATTGGGAGAAATACAACTGGTAGATGCATAAAAAATAGATAGTAGCCGATTCTCAGACCTACTGAATACGCATACAAATTTTGGTAAACATGGGTAAAGCCGTTTCGGGGGAGTACGGTAACTAACATTGTGACATGGAAATTTTATAGTATACTAGTGGACGCCCCGCGATTTCATTCGCGTAGTTTCATTATTTTTTTTGCAAAATACAACACCCACTATATAGCATCGCGTCCCACAGGATTGGGATAAAAAGTATCTTATGTCCAACTCCTGGTTGTAAGATACCGCCTCAATAATTTTCAGACAAATTGGTTCACCCGTTCTTGAGTTATAAGTGGTGTAACTAACACGACTTTCTTTTTTATATATATATATATAAAAGAAAGTCTAAAAAATATATAAAAGAAAGTAGATTACCGTGCGTTTCCACCAACGAAACATGCAGAAGAGAACATGTTTGACATGGACCTAGTGATCTGGTCAATTGTACGTGAAATACGACATAACCAGCGTACAAGGACATGTGTCAAACAAGTTTTCATGTCAATGTTTGGCCAGTGGAAACGTAGGGTTAGACAACCATTTAACATAAAAATCTTCTCTACTTTTCAGGAGTGGAGAACCTGTGCCTAGACTTGGAGTTCGCGCTGAACATCAAGACATCGTTCTACTGGCGGCTGTGCTGGACTGTGGTGACGCCCGTGCTCATGACCGCCGCCTTCCTCTACGCCATGTTCACCACCGACCGGATGCTCTTTGGCGGCCATTACGTTTACCCCGACTCCGCTTATAGTGAGTACATGATTGTCAAATAAGCTGCCCCCCTAGTAAAGCGTTCCCGGCCCCTCCTAGTAAAGCGCCCCAAGAAAGAAATGATATGTCATACCAGCCCCCCTAGCACAGCGCTCCAAGAAATAAGTGACAAGACATTATAACGCGCTGCGATTTGTTGAAACTAGCTGAGTCGCACACAGCGTGACATAACAGCCAATCAGAGCGCGTATTTGTCATGTCTTTCTTGAGGCGCATGCTAGGCCTGCAGGCACTGCGATTGGTTGAAGCAAGCTAATTGGCACGATGTGGGACATAGCAACCAATCACAGCGCGTATTTGTTCCATGTCGTGTTGTGTTTTGATGCTCGTGCTATGGCTGCAGAAATACATGATAAGACTTGGTTGAAACAAGCTGAGTCGCACGATGTGTGACATAGCAGCCAATCACAGCGCGTATTTGCTCTATGTGGTGTCTTTCTTGACGCGCTATGCTAGGAGGGCTTGTAACAACTGCGCTGATGTATTTTGTTGGGTACATTCGGCCAAGAATCTGCTCTACCAGCCTAAGGTTGAAACTCATATGAATGTCATTAAACATGAACGTTAATTGTTCACTTGTTACAATATACCAACTCTACCTTATTGATGTTTTAGTTACACAGGAAGTGTCATCGAAACTGATAGACCGTTTTCTTGGCCGACCGTACATACGTACCATAAAATTAAAATCCCTACGCTCAAAATACATACGTTCAAAACCCATAACGATTTCGGCTCATAAACTTTAAACACCGAGAGTTTAAAAAACAGAAGTCCAGAAGATGTAAGTTTTAAACTTAACCCAATTGGTAAGTAGGTACCTGTGGGTACCAAGATTTTAAGTAGGTACACGTATTTAAAAATCACATGTGACGCCAGTAAAGGGGTTCATACATGTTACATACCACGAGCTCTTATACGCTCCTTTTGTTAAAATAAATAATACCTACACTTCAAGCTTTTTAATCACAAAGCGGGGTAGGCAGAGGCACTTGCTAAAGCAAATGCCCACGGTTCACGCGCGCGTATTTAACCCAAAGTGACAGGGGGTAAGCCCATCGCCGTTATAGGGTTCACACACCTTGCGGTGTGCGGGTTTCATCACGACGGTTTTCACCGTACAAGCGTTGCGTTGCGTACATAGGCTCAGAGTCCCATTGGTACACGTGCATTCGCTGGAACCCGCGACCTCCCGGTTAAAAGTTAAGTATCCTACCAACTGGACCACAGACGGTGTGAAACGTGTGTATGACGCCTTTTGTTAAATGGTATGTTAAGACGCTAGTATGCATACATAGGTTATACCTGCAGACACTAAATTTGTTTCATTGTTACAGTTGCGGGTTCGTGTCTACAATACTTCGGTATCGCGTTGGTGCCCATATTCATCGTGATTGTCATATTCAGATACCGATCGGGCAACTTTGTTGAGGTAAGTTTCTATCACTATTTATATCAAATGGTACTATTATAAATCTCGCAAAGATGTAACCCTTGTTAAATACATGTCGTACGCAGCGCCATCTGTGTTAAGTGTCTTACTTTTGCGATTTTGTGCGTTTTTATACAAAGTTTATACCCTATACATACAGAGTGTAAAGATACCCCGAGCAATGGTCTTAGAAACGTTGTTGGGCTCGTCAATATGAACAAATTTTACTATGGCGACAATGCGAGAAAATGAAAAAAATAATTTAATCCGTATACAAAATGCCATCTCCAGAGTTTTTTTGCGTTAACCTAACCTAACCCAACAACGTTTCTAAGACCTTTGCTCGGGGTCCTTTTACTCTCTGTATAGGGTATAAACTTTGTATAAAAACGCTCTAAATCGCAAGATTTAATTCATGTCGTACGCAGCGCCCATACAAAATGTCATCTTCCCAGATTTCTTAAGTTAACCTAACCTAACCCAACATCGTGTCTAAGACCATTTGCCCATTCGGGGTTTCTTTGTACACGCAATAAAACGTCTTATGACAAATATTGTGAAACGAGCAATCAACTATCTGTTTGCTTCCCAATTGTGTTTATGGAAAAATAAATCAAGTGTATTTACGTAGCCAAAGGTCTGAATACTCCGACATTACGACAAAAAAAAATACACTTCACGCCTTTTAATCCCAAAGCGGGGTAGGCAGAGGCACTTGATTAGTAAGCAAATGCACACGGTTAACCAAGCGTATTTAACCTAACGTGACAGGGGCTGAGCCCATCGCCGTTATAGGGTTCACACACCTTGTGGTGTGTGGGTTTCATCACGATGTTGTACTTCACCGTACGAGCGTTGCGTTGCGTACATAGGCTCTGAAAAAGAGTCCCATTGGTACACGTCCAGTAGCCGGACTCGAACCCGCGACCTCCCGGTTGCAAGTCAAGTATCCGACCAACTGGACCACAGACGCTCCCTGGAAAAATCAACTTGCTTGATTTTTCCAGGGAGCGTCTGTGTACCTACGTAGCCAAAGGTCCATAGCTCAATACTCCGACATAACGACAGCTGCATTAAATAGTTTTTTACCCATTATTTATGTCTCTACATTTATTTTTCAGTCTGTAAAACGCGCGTTCAGGAAGAAACCGACGTACGGCCCCAAGGACGCTGAGCTGCACGCGCTATGGAAGGACTTCCGCCGCGACGCTAAGTATGAGCGAGAGTTGCAGCGTACTAACATCGCTGCACACGTATGGAACTGTTTGACTGGAGGATACAGAAGGAAACAAATGTTGCAGGCCAATTAGAGAACCCAAATGTCGTCTTATTTATTTACCTGTATTTTATTATAGATACAAGCGTATGTAACGCAGTCCCTACAAAATGTACATAGGAAATCATACGTAATCGAATGCGATTTTAGCCTGTAAGTTTATTTGTAATGTTAAATTGAAATAAAACAAATTCAAAGTACATAGGTAATATTTATTCATACCCTATGCTAATGCAATTGAAATGCACCACCGTGCAAACAGAAAAATAAACCATGCATTTTATACAAATTGCAAATTCAACTTAATTACACTTGGATATACGCAGAAGAAATAAAAATAATAGACTTCTTTCTAGGAGTCTCAAGTCGTCGGTATATTATGTACTTACTAATTAATTAGCGTAGAACCGTATAGGTTATATAGTACACATACAACATTATATTTTATGTCCAAAGACTACAATTAATAACACTACTTTGAAAATATCTTTCGTCCTTAAATGATGCTGGTTTCCATCATCTAAGTACTATATTAAATAAAGTCTGATGACGTAGACAAACTTGTACCAGCTCTTGCAATAAATCTTAGGTCTAACTATTTTGTTAATGTCTAAATGCTTGGAAAGTTATTCAATTATTTCTTTTCTCTAAAGGATAATTATATTAGCAGTTCCCAGTGTTTTCCTGTACCGTCATTTATTTAGCTCTGGATTTTTTGGTATGTCATTTGTGTTTGGATTTCTTCTTCTTCTTGCTGGACTTTTTCTTGTGTTTGCGTTTCTTCTTTTTCTTCTTGTGGTCGTCGGAGCTGGTGTCGGAGTCGGAGTCGCTGTCGCTGGCGCCGCGCTTCTTCTTGCGCTTGGTGCGCTTCTTCTTCTTCTTCCTCTTGTGGTCTGACGAAGACGACGAAGAAGACGAATCGGAATCACTCGACGACTCACTTCCACTCTCTACCATTTTCTTAGCAGCTGCCGCCTTTAATGTCTCTTCGTCCAACTTGGGCTTCTTACCCTCGATTGGGCAATTCGGAGACTTGGATCTCTTTTTATTGAGAACGTCTTCCTTAACTTCGTTTTCAGACTCCAAATGTTCATCATAATCCGGCTCGAAGTGTGCTTCGTCTAATGCAGACTTCTTTCTTTCGCGGTCAGGATTTCTGTTCACAGATTCTTTGTTGTCAATTTGTATTTTTATTTTCTTATCCTTCTTTTTCGCCTCATCTCTAGTTGGACTTTGCAACCGTTGCCTTGCTTCAGGTCTGCGATTATCATGCGCCTCGCTTCTTAGAACTTTGATGTCGGAAGCGATCCGTCTCTCGTTCTTTGTATTGTCAAATCGATGCAGACCCTCTACCTTCCGTGAAGTATCTTTCTCAACAGTCACTCGTCTGTAGGGTTGCTCTTGTTTTGGAGTTTTAGATCTAGATTTGACTCGCTCCACTGTGCTGTGCACAACTCGCGGTTCACGCCTGCGCACATCCTCAATTTTACCGCCAAGGCGCTCTTTCACCGAAAGCCTTGGTGGTGGTGTTTTAGAATGTTTCCGTTTCCTGTCCGCCATGTCAGCAGATCTTCGATTGCCTGGCGCTGGAACAGTCATTTGAACAGTGTTTTTGCCATTTGCATTATCTCCGGCTCCCTTTGCTTTGTCAGTGTTAAGCTTCTTCATTTCTTTTGGTTTCATGGAGTGTGCACCTTTAGCAAAAATAGCATTTTCCGCCCGTTTTAATACCTCTGAAGTAACCTTCTTCGAATCTTCATCTTCGTCTGGGGACGTAATTTCACCAGGTTCTTTATTTTTGTCTGTATCGTCATCTACTTCCCATTTAGACAATTCTGGTAGGATGGCAAACATTTCTTTGTCTTGTCCAGAAGTATCCAGGTCCATTTTTAGATCTAATTCATCGGCATTAGCCTGAAGCTCAATTCCATCAAATGGCTCTGGAGGAATTTCTGATTCTTTCGAAGGCTGGGCATCAATCTTTCCATAATTTTCTATAATATTCTTGTCGACCGCTTCAGCAGAATCTTCGCCATACAAGTCAGCCTTCGCTTCCTCTTTAGATGGTTTTTTAGGAGATTGCGATGTTGGTCCCGTTGTCGATTGTACTTCAGTTTCTTTTGTTTTTGGCTCATCCGTAGGCCCGATTGAAGCTTCATTTTCAGGCTTGTCCTCTTGCGACAATTCGTGCTTTCCTTCCTCGCCGTTTCCTTCGCGGACTTCATCTGATTTATCAACATCTTTCTCCTTCTCCTTCTTTTCTTTCTTTTCTCGTTTCTTTTTTTTCTCAACCTTTTCTTCCTTCTCTTTTTTCTTCTTCTTTCTTTCCTTGGCCTTCTTGTCTTTGTGTTCTTTGATTCTTTCTGCAGAGCTCTTATCACGCGACCTCTCTTCCTTCTTCTCTTTTCGGTCCCGTGTTTTGGTAGGTGTTTCGCTTCGCCTTCTCTCCCTAACTTCACCACCGCGTCGCTTTGGAGACGTCCTGAGTTTCCTGTCTGGAGTACCTCTTTCGTAGTCACGGTCTCGTTCTTTATCGTAGTCCCTGTAGTCACGCGGCTCACGTGGATCCCGCGGATCCCGTGGGTCACGAGCTTCACGCGGTTCCCGCATCTTATCTACTCGCTTGTCGTCACGCGGCTCGTGTCCTCGCGGCTCTCGTCTGTCTCGCACTTCCCGAGCGTCGCGCGCGTCTCGCGGCTCGCGACCATCTCGTGGTTCACGAGGATCGCGCTCCGGATGCCTCTCGTCATAATTCCCGCGGCGACCAGGCGGCGGCCTGCTTCGTTGGCCAGCCGGATATCTACCCCTGTGGTCTCTTTCATCGCGGAAATTAGGGTCGTGGAAGTTTGGTGCATCAGGTTCTCTAGGGCCAACACTAGGAGGTCTAAAACCTTCGTGGTATGGCGGGTTTTCTCTAAAGTTACCCGGCGGCGGTCCATCTCTGTACGGAACATTCCTATACCCAGGAGGTGGTGGGCCGTTCCTAAAGTTTTGTTCTCTGAAGTGCGGTGGGGGATTTCCATCGCGGTAGGGCATGGGTGGTCCTTGATCGCGGAACGGCGGTGGCGGGCCGTCTCTATTAAAGTTCTCCCTGTATCGCGGTGGTGGGCCAACACCCACGTGCACAGGAATCTCACCCGGCCCGGGAGGTCGGAAACCTGGCGGTGCGTCGGCGAACGGGGGTCTGTAGGGGTCCCTGAAGTTAACAGGTGGTATTCTGTCACGATCGGGTCCCATGGGAGGACCAAACGGAGGTTTTTCAAATGGCGAGGGCTCATATCCCGGAATGGGGGTGTCAACGCCGGGCGGCGCGTCATCGTAGGGCGGCCCGTCGTAGCGCGGCCGGTAGCCGGGCGGCGGCAGCTCGTGCGGCGGCACTCCCGGCACGCCCAGGGGCTTCACACCCGGCGGAGGGTAATTCGGCGGCGGACCGTTATTGCGGGACGCATACCTGGGGCACAACAAAGAACTTTACTGTAACCAATGTTTAACTTTGCAGCGAGAGAGAAGATATTTTACTACTGTCCTCTTTCATGAGCTTGCTGAACTGAAACGAATAGACTATGCTGTTATGAGTAAATTTTCTTTTTTTTTTTAATCACTATGAACAAGCGTTTGACCAGTAAATGCAGCTAATCTTATGTGAGAATCAAAGATATTTACTATAAATCAGACATCCGCAGTTCCGCGGCTAGATTCGAGGGTTTAGCTTGATTTTGAAATACAGTTAAGTATAAAATAGTCTAATGGCCTTGCACACACAACCTGAATAACCCACGGCAATTGTTGAAAGCACATCTCAATGTAATATGTTAAATTACGAAAGTTGTACGAAAACTTGCAGACTTTCATTATTAAATGAATAAAACGATCATTATAGTCGATTTGTGTAAGTTGTATCTGTCATCTGAAAAAACACAAGTGATTATCAATAAAAATGTTTGCCTTAAACACTACCAGACACGTTAGTCACCCGAGGGATTTAATTGAAGTGTGCCATCGACCACAATGTGACAATGACGTAGAGATGGCAATAGGTAAAATATTTATTTTATAAAATACTTCTAATCACCTAATGGTTACAAAATGATGTATAAAATGTGACGTACGTAAGAATGTTTTTGCAATACTGCCAAAACTATAAATATTTCAAAATTGTAGGTATTTTTTATGACATTCCCACAACCATCTGGAGAAGAAGAATCTAAGATTGTATTTTGAACATAAATCAGATAGATTAGTTTAGTCTCGGGTATGTCCCATTTGTGTTTTATGACATGTTTCTATATTATTTTTTTCCAAAAGAAAGTAAAGGCCGAATACCCTAATGCTGTTCAATAACGTCATGAACTACGGAAAAAATAGGACATACCCATTGTGCCAACATCAAATCGCATTCTGCGTAGTAACTACAATGATTGTTAATCTAAGGTACAATGCAGTGCGGTGAGCGAAGCGGATTTTTTAATAAGGTTAGTTTTTAATAATCTTCATAATGGCTCTGTTAAAAAACCCAGAAGTGTTTCGTTTCCGCAGTGCCTGAATTACTGATGTTACGATTTCAATATCGTAGGTTATGAAGTTCAACGTTAAAGCGAAAAGTGTCTTTCCCCTCAAATCGATTAGTCTTTATTTACAAACAAGCTGACCGCGCAAACGTTATTCTGCCATGTAAATGGTGTATTTGCCTCGTAAGGGTAATTTAAGTTTTGAATAGACAGACAGTCGCACCATTTTGTCTTTCACAGTACGTATATCCCTTCGTGTCCCTCTATCGTTTATTATTCTACTGCGTATATTGCAAGATATTAGGCCGGGGCTCCACCAAAGCGGAGAGGAGAGGAGATGTGCTAATTTTTCATACAGTTCTAGCCCGCTCAACCCATGAGCTGTGTTTATTTGTATGGAATCGCTTCTCTTCTCCGCTTTGGTGGAGCCCCGGCCTTAAGCTAGCACCGGATTTTCTGCCACCCAGCGTTTATCCCGATTGCCAACCAGGATGCGCGGGAGGAGACAAGATCCACTTTTTTTAAAATTTGATTTGGCTTTTGTGTGAACGAATCGCTTTTGCTTGCAATAAAGACGAACACAGATTCGATCTAATTAATAATGTCCTGCAGAAAGGTGACACAGTCTCCAAAATCGGACAGAAAACATATTAAGAAACAGACAAATTTTCATACAACCGTGCTCATTTCAGAGGATCTAAAATATACAACATTCTATAGGTAAGTATAAGATTTAACCCCAATGGAAAAGTTAATGTATTCCAGACACATGTTTGTATTATGTGGATATAAGGCATTAAGTTTTTCTAGAAAGAGGATTAAGTGGCGATGTAGTCATTCCTGGTTAACGCGAAAATATACCATCAACATGTAAGTAGTTTCACAACATATAATAAACGTTTCATAGTCGTGGGCAGTACCCACAATGAGAGTTCAACGTCCACGGACAGCATGAATGTAAAACCAAACTTAGGCATGTATTCTAAAACAATAATAGTATTCAAGTAGAATTAAGAATACTTCTCTCTTATTAATAGTACAAGAATAGCCTTTTCATATTGCGAGCCTAGTGAAGTGGGCAATTTGTTAATAATATATATTTTATAATCGCGAAAATTTTGACTACTATGATCAGATAGTTACGACCGATCGTAAAACGTTAAACGAACGAACAATTATTGTTCGTTCCCATGAACGAACAGCTCCATAGCTGTTGCGCAATTCACCCGGTAGGGGCGCTGCTTACTTTTTAAACGTTAAAATGTTCATGCCTAAACTGTACAGAATGCACAATAGAATCTCAGTGATGTGTCAACATGGTGAGGTATACCTTCCAGCGGTATCTCATCACTCACCAGTGGCGTGCACTGGCTTTTACGACAAGGTAGGCAGTAATCCCCAAGGGTTGACGCCTTTGTATAGGTAACTTGTCTTTACAAAACCTACAAAACACAGGACTTCGTTAGCCTATGTCGTGAGTGTAACAAAAAAAGATCTAGCAATAACTCTATTGTTAGGTCGGGTAGCCAAAATACTAAGGTAGGCAGTGTCTTTTTGCCTATATGGTGAGCACGCCACTGTCACTAACATTTAAATAATTGTCAGAATGTGACATTAAGAAGCAATGTAAACGTCACAATATTTCATTTAGAACCTCGGCGATGGTGTTAACAGGCTATGAGAGGGGGCAGATACGTTTGTTTACATTGAAGCAATATTAAACATATTGATGGGATATTATACATACCACCTTACAGGAACGTCGATGCAAGGTAATGGTCATAATAAAACTGTGTCCTAAAATAATTAAAACAAACTTATAACTAACTAAAGTTACGAAGTAACTCAGAAAAATCCAGCGGTGACTTCTGACTGGTAAAATTATCTGAAAATAATATCATTAATGAAGCAATCCGATAAAAAGCATCTTACAAAACGTAATTCACAAACAGTACGCCCACTTATAAAAAATATAATAAAAATACAAAGATTCATGATATATGCATTTATTTCATGCAATAGAGAATTTGTATAAAATATCACAGATCATAAATATATCACATCAAATAAACATTTAATATAAAGCTAACCAATGTTATGTGTAACAACATTAAAATAAAATAACAAAAATACAAAACAAAAAATACTTAAGTATATAAAATATAATTATGTACATAATGTGTAATTTTACTAACGAGATATTTTTCTAGTTAATCGGCTATTACAGGTAAAATTTTAAATGCAATTTTGATGCGGTTTATGTAACTTTAATGACAACGTGACTAAAAACAACGACATAGATGGCGCTTTTTAGCCTTCAAGGCACAATCGGTTGGTTGCTTCGTATCAAAAATCAAATCAAAGTGTTTATTTACTAGTTATTATTGAATACTAGTGGACTCGACAGACGTTGTCCTGTCTTTTGTCTATAACCTCTAGGGTGGCCTGTGCCCAGCAGTGGATGTCATTTTTTTCTTTCATAAGAACCTTCTGCTGTCATTAATAAGCACAACAAAGAAAGAATTAGCGAAATCGGTCCACCCGTTCCGGAGTTATGGAATGACAACGGAAAGTGGCTTTGATTTTATATATTAGATAGATTACGCTCCGATATGAATGGTTTTATATAGAGAAAAGTAAAAAATTAATACAGAAATTAAATTTTAAGAATACAATCATCGTAACTTCACACACGAAAATCGCAATCCGATACTTTCGTGTAATCACTCAACTACTAAGCCGCTCGACTACTGTGATCGAAAATGTTGTTTACGTTTCTATTGGTATCGCGACGAGTGACGTCATGGGAATAGTCATCGACCATTCAACAATTAGTCACCCCATGAGGGCGAAACTGTTCTGGCAATACATATCCTAGTTCAAGCATAACGCTCATCGCTGACGCCCAGCGCAGAACGCCCGTGACGTGAGTGAATGACAATCTACTTAGCGAATTGTTTTTATTTAAATTGGACTAGGAGTCTAAGGCTGGTATTCATTCACAATCGTAAGAAGTAGTCAATCTAAGTTTCAGAACTGTCAAAATGCATTGTAATCTCCATCCTCAGTAAATAATTTGTATTCACAGTTGAGAAACAGATTCATATGGTCGTATGGTGTGGTTTATGGGACAGCCTGTAGTCCTTTTGGCGAACTGATTCATTCTTAACCATTTAACCGCCAACTTCTTAAACATGTGACACAGGAGACAGATGATTTTGAAGTCTATGATATATGGAATAGAATACAAAACAATAAAACATTGCAAAATATGGCGGTCAAAAGGTTAAAGGCCAGGACGAACACAACGCTCGTACGGCGAAGAAAATAACTGTGGGAAAATGTGGTTAAATACTATTACTGAACCTCGAGTATTTGCTGGATTAATGCCGATAATTAGCACCCACTCTTATAAACAGCTCTTGAACATTACTATTTTTTTTGTACCTAGTTGTTTACCTAATGACTTGTTGATTTAATTGATGTATTACAATGCAGACTCACAATTTTTGCACCAATTATTTTTTTTATCATTAAGAACAAGCGTTTCACCTGTTGTCGATGACTATTCCCACGTCGTGTCGATGACGTCACTCGTCGCGATACCAATAGAAACATAAACAACATTTTCGATCACAGTAGTCGAGCGGCTTAGTAGTCGAGTGACTACACGAATGTATCGGTTTGCAATTTTCGTGTGTAAAGTTACGATGATGGTATTCATAAAATTTAAATTCTGTGTTATTTTTTTTACTTTTCTCTATATAAAACCATTTATGTCGGAGCGTAATATTCAATAATAATGGTTACCCTATTCAAGTTTAGCGCCATCTACATTGTTAACAAACATTGCGCAATCCGAGCACTGGCATCAATTAAGAGCGCCAGTGCTCGGATTATTCAGCTGCGTCTATTTACCACGCCGAGCTGTCATGGCTTGGTAAATACGATATAGTAGTCTATACAATGTAGTACACTTTGTACTAAGTTATGTTCAGTACACATTTAACTTAAATATCTCGACGTAAGAAGAATAAGGTCAGAAGTAGCCAGCCAGAAGTATTGTAACAAAAATTACACAACCGTCGAGATATCTATACTAATATTATAAAGAAAAAAATTTTTTTGTTTGTTTTACGCTACGTTTT
>SJJU01072444.1:0-16648 GCA_012932125.1 Conopomorpha cramerella
AACCGGAAGCTCAGAGCACCGTGGTGCCGGTACAGCCACTGCTCCAAGACGGGGGCAATCGCTCCCACCGTCCGGTGACCAGCGCTCGGGCTGCTCAGCCTTCGCGCCCACACCCATTCGGCGTCTTCTTCCAGCAGGAGACGCTCCGCCGCGACCTCTCTCGGTGGCGGCCAGTGACCCCGAGCCCGCTGCTCCTCGCGCCATTCGTGCAGCAGCGCGAGGACCCGGGCGTCGAGGTCCCACGGAAGCGACCGCGCCAGAACGCAGGCCGCCTCTCGGGAGATCGTGCGATACCCCCGCGCCATCCTGATGGTTATGAGCCGCTGCGGTTTGTGCAGCAGCACCGCGTTGTGGCCATTTAGGGTATCGGCCCAGACGGGGGCGCCGTACATGGCGATCGATCGCACAATCCCTCCGTACAGCTGCCTGCAAAAGGCAGCCGGTCCACCGAGGTTAGGTAGCAGCCTACTGAGGGCCGCCGCCGCTATTAGAAGTCGAGGCCCCAACTTTTCGAAGTGGGGGCGGAACGTCCACTGAGGGTCCAGAATCAACCCTAGGTACTTCAGGGTTGATTCTATTGATATTTGGACACCCCCGACCACAATCGCGTCCGCCCCTCGAGGAGGACCGTTCCGGGGCCCGTGGAACCACATGGCCTCGGATTTATGGAGCGCTACCTCCAGACCAAGAAGGCGAATTCGCCGGACTACAAGTGCCACCCCGGCCGTCGCGCGTATCGCGGCGTCCCGGTACGTGCGCCCCCGAGCAGTCACCAGGGTGTTTAATTATGTTTAGGTCAAGTGCGAAATGTAAAAAATCTTTCATTTTCGTAATAAACTCCACTACGTAATAATGTTAATTGACCACTTATTTTAATTAGCTCTCAATGTCAAATTATTATTGGAAAACGGCGAGAAAATGGTAGTCCATGAAATGGGATTTACCGACATTTCCACAGTCAATGACCGACTGAATAAATAAAACGAAGGAAATTCCCTGCGGCAGGCTGGTGTTTCCCGGAGGGAAAACACGCTATGCATTAACTATGTCGCTGTGGTAAGTATAAATACCCCTACGCATTTAACTGTTAGTTCGATCTTCCAACGTGGGTTGGATTCTAAGAATCGCCTGTCCTAGTACCCAACTTAGCTAGGTTGGAAGATATATGTTTTAATTGTTATTCAATTTTCCAAACTGCTTAATGTACATTCGAGTACATCGTTATATTGCGCACTTGAACATTATGCCTAATTACGTACATAGTAATGAACGATTTATTTTATGGTAAAATATGTTTTTTCTTCGTAATTAACATACTCGTACATTGTGCCTAAAAATATAATTTTCCTGACTATACCTAAGTTGGAAAAACGGCCTGGCTCGGCAACCGGGAGCAAATCAAATATTCCAACCCAGCCAAGTTGGATACTAGGACATAGAGGTACTCGTACGATTCCGAGAATCCAACCCAGGTTTGATTTGTCAGGTTGGAAGATCGGACTAACCGGCATTTAACCTGTAGGTAGATGGCCAACACAATATACCTAGGTAGCCTATGTATAATAACCATGTACTCAGGTTAATTTAAACACTTCAAACCACGTTTGGGGCCTGTTTAATAAATACGACAATTGTTCATTGCATTTTCATATCCATTGTGTCATTTTCATTTGACATTTATCATTAATTTCGCTCCGTCTTCGCAATGCAATATGAATTGTCTTAGTAACTGACAAATTGTACGGTTTAACCCTTTCCCGGACAGTAAACGCCTATAACAATAAAACATCTACAATGTGTTAATAACATACCCTTCCTGGAGACCTAAGTACAGTCGGCCAAGAATCTGCTCTACCACCCTAAGATTGAAACTCATATGAATGTCATTAGACATTAAGGTTCATTGTTCACTTGTCACAATATACCAACTCTACCTTATTGATGTTTTAGTGACACAGGAAGTGTCATCAAAACTGATAGACCATTTTCTTGGCCAACCGTACCTAGGTCATTTGTGAGGACACACATGTAATGTAAATTACCAAGTGATCTTAGCATCTAGGTACTACAGCGTATTTTATGTATCTTTTCTACCGTTATGCAGGAAATTTACTTAATTATAAGTTTAGGTTTGCTCTCCTAATGTACTTTTTGGACTTGTCAAGATAATAATGGTAGTGAAGATTTCTACATAACAATTCAAAATAATAGAAAAATATAGGTCTCAAAGTACCTATCCTTAAATAAAGAAGTAGGTCGCTATTGAATCGCATTACTGCTTTAACATCCACTACGCATAAACAGTGCTTAATACGTACCTATACATGCATCAAATTAATGTATGAAACTGGCAGCGATAAATAAAAATATTTGTTTAATTCAGTAGGTACTAAGTACTTACGTAGATTTCAGTGTCACGTTAAATAACTGCGCGTTATTCACCTACACAAGGACCAAAACAAACGTCCCCGCGTGCGATATCGATTTCGAAGCAACAGTTGGGAATTTATTAGACTGGCAAAACTCAAGTTTCAAAATCTCGGAAGGATAACTTTTTCGGGCTCGGTTACGTGTTGTGAGCGCGCAAGGAAGGCCGGGTATCAGCAGCAGGCGCGGGCAAAGGGCAGCGGGACGCGTGGCGGCGCCCTGGGCGGCGAGGTGGCACTCTCGCGAAGACTGCGCGGCGGAGAGGCCGCCCGCCCACCCCGCCGCCGCGCCGCCTAGCGCTAGGGGCGCATGTGCCAATCTCCGGGCTCATATTTAATTCGCAACCCTTTCAATTCAACTTTTTTGCCCGTCGCACTGTATATACTTATTTAAGTACGAACGCTTTATGCATTACATTAATTCCTTCTCCAGTTAGTAGTTAGCATAGCACTGCAGTGATTTTAACTACAGCGACTTGATTGATGATTCCACTTGAATTTTCCATAAATTTAATAGCATATTATTCTAGTGGGATTATAAAAGTGAGAGCATAAAAACTGTGGAAAGTTTCATATCGATATCATAAGACAAGAATCAAATATTTTTCCATTAAAAAACCTCGAAGTTAATGAACTTACTGGTCAATTATTAATTATTATTAATAACTAGTGGAGGCCCCGCAATTTCATTCGCGTAGTTTCATACAAAGTACGACACCCCTATATAGCGACGCGTCCCACATGAACGGGATAAAAATCATCCTATGTTATTCTCCTGGTTCTAAGCTATGTCCCCACCCATTTTGTGCCCAATAGGTTGAATAGTTCTTGAGTTATAAGTGTTGTAACAAACCCGTCTTTGTTTTATATATATAGATTAGTTAATTAACTGGCGTACACTGATTGAATGAGTTTCACCCTCCTTAAGCGCTATCTCTTCGAGCTGTTGGTACCGGTCATTAACCCGGCAGTAGTCGATTTGGACCTTCAGAAGGCATCTCTGTAATTGAGCTAACACCCATTTTGACCTACACAGTGGTTCGAGGGTCGGACGGCATCGTATCAAATATATTTTTTTTTAAAGCAGCCCCCTCCTGCACAACATGCAAAAGGCTAGATAACACCCGGAAGCCTCCTTTCCTCCGGCCTATACTAAATAGTCGGTAAGAAAAGGTCCAGCAGTTGTACGACCTTTGACGTTAAGAGTATTTTTTTAACGTAACAAGGAAAAAATGCATCGACTAATGACATTCATAGATACTAATCTCTAAGGTGGTAAACCGATTCCAGGGTCAACTTAGCCCACAAAATTGACCAAATACATACGTATTTGTGGTCGACTCGGCCCACAGTGCCCAAGTATTCTATCAAATTAAAAGGGTTCTCTGCAAGTGACGGCTCTTGAACTGGGGAAAAAGAAATCGATCAAATTCGCATAGTTAGTGGTCTCAAAGGGGTTCAAAGGAATTATCTTAGCCCACTGTACGAGCTAAGAATGAATAGGTTGAGATGTCTATCCACAAATATGTATGTGATCAATTTAGCCCACGGGACGAAATTTTGTGGGCTAAGTTGACACCATTGGTAAACCTTGTTTTGGCAAACCGTACCCACAATAATGTATTTATTGAATACCTACCACCAGTTGCACCAACACTACAATGTGTGGACTTGATACTAAAGTATTCTCTACCAGTCGTCCTCACACCATGGGAGAAACATAGGTGCGGGTCAGTATTCAAAATGTTGTAAGTAAATACATTAATACATAATTTAAGTAGGTAGAAAGTTGATAAAACAACGATGTTTTTTTAATAATTTGTACGATTGATGTCATATATTTTTTTAAAATTTGAGCATATGTTTTCTCATTACAAACACAAAGTTTTAAAAAATTAAATTTTATTTCCATTGATTTTATTAAGTTTGGTTGTTTTATTTTGGGTTTTTATAGTTAGTATAGTTAAACGTGAGTTTATAATTAATAAATAAATAAAGAATCACAGTAAATAACTCATGGTTTTTATTTTACAAACTTTTTCATGCAAGATTCTGGGAATTTCTAGAAAATATTTAAAAAAGTCAATATCTCAGGAACCATTAATTTCCGACCATACATATGGAGGTTTATTTTATTGCATTTTAACTCCTCTATCACCCCATACCAGGAATACGTCGAGTTACAAGTAACCCTGTATATATGTATGTTCTGCTTGTCTAAGTCTCCTGGATTTTTTCACAGGCTTCTTGGAGTGCCTAACCCACTGTACTCCAGAATTAGGTACATGGTGCCCGCTTCGTCGACTGCGAAGAAGGCCCGATAGGTGGGTACGTCCGTAGCGTTTATAGTAAACAGTTAACTTGTTGAAGGCATAGAGATCTATCACTAACCGAAACTCCTTTCTGCTCAGGCCAAGAAATCTAGCAGCCAGGCTAAACGATACTACTAGTTTTGCCAGCTTGCAGCTGTTGGTTTCACAGTGAAACAGGTTTATACGTAGGTATCGAATTAGAAGTTAAGAAGTCAAGACAGGGAATCACGGAGTGCAGTATTCTTTCGCTGTATTGCAATCGAGAGCAACGATCCGAGAAGACCAGACTCTGTCAATCTACCCAAACGAAACAGTGCTCGTGTCGTGCCCCAAAGTGTGCAGGCATTTTAGAGGCCACCGAAACAAACAAACAGCAAATTATACTGTTCTACCTACCTACTAGTTTTATGGTAGAATAAGATTATTTAGGAAAGAAGTAGCCACCGCATGGGTTTTATTGGGTTTTATCGGGTGCGAGTCCCACGTCACACCGTTGCGCCGTTGTCCGCCAGCGGCGGAACATCCTTAACGGATTTCTAAACGATAAAAATGGTACACTAAGGTCTTTGTAAAATCCATATGATTATCTTATGCCTGGGATGTAACTAGAATGCATTAGCTTTAGTCTATAGGTAGGTAGTAACTATAACTACGTACATAATTATTTTAACTGACTATGTATGTAGTGTCGGTAAACTTACTGTCTGTCCTGTGTATTTTCTTGGAAAACCATCTTCGTGTAGTTTAAAAATTATAAAACATAAGTGATTCACTAAAATTTTGCGATGCCCTAAGGATTTTATAATTTTTTATGTATTTTAAAACATGGTTTTCCTAATAATTTTTCATTAAAATTATTTATACATGTTACCGACTTATGACATTTTGTGCCGTTTATATTTTTCTCTCAACCTGGTCAATCCATTTGAGGTTCATAAAGAAGGATACCTACATTGACTAATAGGATTTTTTACGTATTGTTTCGTTTATAAATAAATATATATATAGATCAATGTTTGGAGAACTGTTTCTGGTTTTCGTGTTTCTGCCTACAATTCTAATAGGAGATAGGAGGCTGCTAAAAATAGTATAAAAAAATATAGGTACATACTATACGTCTAAAATAAACGATATAAAAAAGTGGTAACTTTTCTGCAGTGGCAACACTTTTGTGAAAAAAAAACATTTGTTTGTCAATTTGTGTGTCATCGTTGTCATTTTTAGTTGTCTGTCTGTCATGAACGAATGAGCTCACAGCTGTAAAATAAATGAAATGGCTGAGTTGTTGACGGTGCCGTTGAAGAAATCTTCCGATGTCGAGCTGGTGAAGCCGCTGCGGAACCTGATCGCGGCGACACACGAGAACAGTCAAGATTTCACTGAGGCTCTAAACGAATTTGACCGACTGAGGTCCGCCGCCGTTTGGAAGGTTTTCGACAAAACATCTCTCGATGTTCTTTACAAGTGAGTATTGTGGTTGCATGACTCACGCTCGATTACATTTACCGCTATAAAGGAGCCGGAATAACTTAAACAAACTACAATCTCATGGTCCAATCTAGTTTCTATCAAGTCACTCAACTACAGCAAACAAAGACAATGCTGGGGGCCAATTACTTTTTTTATTTACTTAGCACTCGCTTTAGAAATAGTTTTGGCCCCTATTTCATTTTATACTTACATAAATATTGTGAAATATTTGCTTCAAATAGAGTCTGGATGGTTTACACTGCATAAGGAGTAAGGAATTTTATGGGATACACCTAAGTTATTTGTACATAAGGTCATCTCTTATCATTTCTTTCACAGAATGTTGTAAGATATATATCTTACAATATACATACAGTATATTGTAAGATATCTTGAACACTATGACCATATACACACATCAAAAGTGTCTAGGGATCAAGTACATTTTAGAAGATTGCAATCAAGAATATGTTTTACAAAAACTGAAATCATTCCTAATTTATTCAAAATGTGGTGATAAGTCATTGATACAGGCATGGGGAATTAGGTAGGAGATCAATCCAGAAGATTAGATTTGATTTAAATAAATTAGATTTTTTTAGAGCTAAAAATGTTCTTGATCCCTTGACACTTTTTATGTGTGTACTCAAGTACATTTATACTATGTATACATGTTTTGTCACTATTGCAGTTACTATGATCAGCTCATATCGCTGGAGTCCAAGGTACCTCCACAAGAGGTCCAGATACCATTTAAATGGAAGGATGCATTCGACAAGGGATCCTTCTTTGCCGGAAGGATGAGCCTAAGTAAGTATGAATACTTTAATGTAACAAATATATAAAACTGAATCCCTATTTCCATTGGTCACGGAATCACAAGTGAACAGCTGGACTGATACACTTATTCTTCATTTGTTATTTTTCTTGTTGTCAGACAAAGTTATAACAAAAGATATGACAATTGTACTAATTAGCAATCATTATTTGTGGTTAACACATGATAATCAGATAACATCAACTGTCTGGTCCCCTTGTAACAAATAAAAATTGCATTTCCATCAATATTGACCCTTATTATTATTCTCAGCTGTAAGCTCACTATCATTTGAGCGTATCTGCATCCTATTCAACATGGCTGCGGTGATGTCGTCCCTGGCAGCTTCGCAAGCTCTTGACACTGAAGAATCGTTGAAACAGGCTGCAAAACTTCTACAGGTAACTTTTTAATTTTATTTATATGAGGAGGTTAGGATCAAAACGTATTAATTTAGGTGTAACCAAATTTTATGAAAAAAAAGGAAAACTTATACTACTCTTAGGCCCTTTACTCTTATAAACCATAAACAATCCATTCCCTTGTACATATACTTCATGTACCTATTATTTCTCAAAAAAAATAAAAAAATAGTACATGGTAGTGAAGTTATATATTTGAAAATGTACGAAAATCCTTAGGGGAAGAAAATTAAATTAATATGTTTTGATTCTAACCTCCTCATATATACAGAGTGGCTCATTCAAATTGGTCAGTATGGAAAAGTTTGATTCCATAGGTCATAACAAGTAAATGTTTCTATGAAACATAATGTCTAAAATTAATACAATGCATTGTTTTCACATACTTTCATTTATTTTAGTAGGTTTTGGAAGTGGCCACTGTTTTTTTTAATACAACATTAGAACATTTTTTTAATGGAAGTATGCAGTTTTTCTTGTTATTAAAATGGATGCCATGGTTCCAAAGAACATAACTTCTTATTCTTATAGTTTCATACTTTCCCATACTGACCGATTTGAATGAGCCACCCTGTATATCTGCAAGTGTGTAAATTTATTGATTAGATTTTGTGTCTATTATATGTGTGCCAGAGCAGTTTTGTACATATTTTTAGAGTTTTTTACCTTTATTTTTGACACTTGTATTTTGGTATTGTTATCTTCTTGTCATCTTATTATGACTTTTTATGGTATTGGTGACTTGGTGAGTGTTTGGGAAAACTTGTTTTCAGTGGCAATAAATCGCTTGTCATCTAGTATTTTCTATTGGCTTCTAGCCTTCTATATCTTGGGAGTTAGGCGGCCTTAAAGCTGTTCAAAGTAACATACATGTTTATCAACCCAGGAACTTTATGGCAATGACTAGATAGACATCATTGTCTCATCTGCCTGCTTTTTACATCCCTATTGCCTGTAAAACAAACACAAATGTTGAGACCTAAATTTTATTTTGATATTTGTTTTGTGCCTTGCAGTGAGATTCAATAGGCTAATAAAAAAATAACATTAAAAAAATACATTGGTCTGAACAAACATGTCTGATTTCATTTTAGTCTAATCTTTACTAATATTATAAAGCTGAAAAGTGTGTTTATTTATTTGAACACACTAATCTCGGTAACTACCGGTTCAAATTGAAAAATTATTTTTGTTACCAATGGACCATTTATCGAGGAAGGCTTTAGGCTGTATAATATCACGCTGCAACTATTGGGAGCAAAGAAATAATGGACAATGTAAAAATACGGGGAAAATTATTTATCCTTGAGGGCTTCCGTTGCGTGCGCTGCGAAAACGGTTCAAGATACCAAAAATATATGTATGAATGAATTATTCCTCTTGAAATGATCTAAAAAAAATGTCCACGAAAGTATAATATGTCTATCGTATGATACGGTAATTTAAAAAGCTACTTGACGAAGGAACGAAGAAAAAACGCGAGTAACACCGCGCGGTACAGCTTGTTCTATCATATCACTCATATTGCTTACTTAAAATCTTGCTTTAATTAGTATACATTTAAATTATGTCTGTGTGTCGGATTGCAAGGGATCTTATGACAAAAATCAGTTCAAATTCTTGGTATTTATTATTACACTTTGCTGCAACCTGACACAGATAAATCTTACAATTACTTAATACTTATACTTCGAATAATATTACTACAAGTAGCCCCGCGGGCTCTCTGTTAAATTGTTTGCCTATAATATGGTACGTAAATCCCGATTACTAGCCCTAATATACTCCTGTTATGTGTCAGCAAGCCGCGGGCATATTCTCAGAGCTGAAAGGCAGCGCTGTGGCGGCGGTGGCCGGCGACCCCACGCCCGACCTCAGCCCGGACTCCACGCATGCGCTGGGCGCACTCATGCTTGCGCAGGCGCAGGAGATCATCGCTTACAAATGTATCAGAGGTGAGTAACATGCACCATAAATGTAAACTACAGAATATTTCAACTGTGACTGAATGTTAAATAAATAAATATAAATAAATATTTTACAACAACACACACATTGCCCATGTTAAGTAGCTAAAGCACTTGTGTTATGGAAATCAGACAACGAGATATATTTACTTATATTTTCTTTTTTTTAATTTAAATACATACTTATATAAATAAACACCCAGACACGTGCAACAAGTACTTAAAAGCTCATCACCTAAGCACCTGTCAGCGGTGGGAATCGAACCCACGACCCTACGGAGCAGAGGCAGACATGCTGACCACTACACCAATGGGCCCGTCAACATGTTGGAACAGATGTAGTTTAGTTAGGGTTCCTTGACTTGCATACGCATGTTGTGGGTTCGATTTCTACTTGTTTTAAGTTACTAGGCGTGTACTAGTGGGTCTGTTTATTTTACGGTGAATGGAATCACGAGAGAATCCCATCATATAGCAGTGGCGTGCACTGGCTCTTACGACAAGGTAGGTAAGGTAGGCAGTAATCCCTAAAGATTGACCTATGTAACTTGCCTTTACATAATATCCTATCTACTCACCCACAAAACACAGGACTTCGTTAGTATGTCGTTAGTATAACAAAAAAAGATGTAGCTATTACTCTATTATTTATTTATTTCACCATAACTTACATCTATCTTGACAGGCAAAGACCTAATACGACAAAGAAGTGATAACATTTGCATACTATATTAATTAGGTACGTACTTTTGTACTATAACATAAACAATACAACGAGCTTCTCGTAAAGTCATCCAGAGAACAAGAAAAAGGATCTGTTTGTTCCGCTATTCGATTGAAAGCACGAAGCGCCCGCGTTATTGGCGCCTTCCCAAGGTCGGGTAGTCAAAAACTAAGGTAGGCGGTGTCTTTTTACCTATATGGTGTGCACGCTACTGTCATATAGTATGATATCGTACTCGTAGTTAACTTTCCCTACTAAGTATGACATGGAACTTTGGGACGGGAAGCGAAAAGATGCAAATGGCGTTCTTTATTTCTCATTTTCAAAATTAATTTTTCGCTGCAATTGTTGTGTTAATGTGGTGGATTTAGTGTAATAATGTGCTGGTGATGAAAAATAATGTAGCGAGAGTGAGAAGTAAAGGAGAGAACTCCTATTTGATCAATTTGTTATTCCCGTATAAAGTTCCACGCAGCATTGAAATGTGATGGTCCACTCTCACATTTTAATGTGTTTTTGACACGACTTTGACTATTTACTATACTATAACTTGAACACGAAGAGAACTACATTGTTTGTGGCAGAATTGTCGGCTTTAAAGCTGAACATAAGAGCCAAAAAAGGAAAAAAGAAAAATGTATGACATGGGATAACAGACGGCAAATGTGAGATACGAGTATATCTTTGTTATTAGTCCTCCGCATTCACCCGTGGTGCTCTCCCGAAAGGCAACTTGTGCCTCGATTGTAATAATGCTGTCTCCCACTATTTAGGTTAGGGAAGTCAAAAAAAAAATCATATGTATGCATTGCAATGCAGCACATATATGTATTTTTTCTTCTTATTTCTATACCGTCTTTAGTTTAATAACTATGTGGGATCCAAGACAGAAGGCTAGCCCCCCCCCCGGATCTAGCCCAGTCGTCACTGATTGAGCTCTTGTCTATTCTGGATGCCGCTGTAGATCCTGGCTCTAACAGGACTCACAGTGGTGGGAAAGTGGGTGGGAATATCCCGGTAATTTTAAAATATCTTTGTTATTTCTTTACTGAATCCCATTATCTCGTGTCCCCCAGACGAGATGAGCGCGGCGGCGGTGAGCAAGGTGTGCGCCGGGGCAGGCGAGCTATTCGGTGAGGCGGCGCGCGCGCTCGCCAGGGAACAACTCAGGCCGCTGTGGGACAAGGACTGGCTTACTAACGTTCGTGCACCTTTCTAATAACCTATTTTTTTAACACCAAAAGTGAAAGTTAAAGTTAAAAGTTAGTTAAAAAGTATTTATTAACTTGTAGGTTATGTGTTAGTGTATGTTAACAGTGGCCCCCGCACTATGCAAGCATGTATTGCGGGCGACCTTATGCTAAATTAACAAAATGTATTTAAACAAACGCCGACTGGGGCACAGAATAAAGTACATCTCTAATTATGCTTAACAAGATTGATTTCATGAGCAATATGTACAATATTATATATGTATACAATAATAATATAAGTAATCGTGTTGTATGTTACTGCGCCGCCTACTGTGAAATAACAAACATTTCACATCAATATTCCCCTTTCGTCAGGGCTTACATCTAAGTATGAAAATACACTTCACGCCTTTTAACCCTAATGCGGAGTATGCAGAGACACTTGCTAAAGCAAATGCCCACGGTTCACCAAGCATATTTAACTCAACGTGACAGGGGTGAGCCCATCGCCGTTATAGGGTTCGTGGCGTGAAGTGTATTTATTTTTTAATTTATTTCAAATTAACGGACGCAGTCACATATCTTAGGTTCTGTAGTTATGGGAGTCGATGATACCCCAGTGCTCATTCAGCGGTGGGATTTGTTTCCGACACTATATTATTAATTTCGTCCATCGAAACCGTATCCAAATAATAATTTTAGATTTCGAATTGAGAATATACAGTTTTGTGTCTTTTTAAAAATAAAGGAATGTTTCATCAATAAAATGAGCTAACTAAAGGATTTAAAGCAGTTCCCCTCCAGGGCCCATAACTTTTTTCCACCCTGTATATCCGGAAAATCTGATTGCCGAATATTTTATTAATCCCTAATGGCTCTCGCCATATAGGCGACTGTGATGGCCATATTGGCTATTTATCGAAACTTTACTGACCCCGTTTTTCGTCAAAGCACAATCTCAATTCAATTAGAAGTGTAGACTCTGTTAAATCGTTTAAAAGAAAAGTAAAAGAATATTACTTAAACTCCAATTGTTTTTAATGATATGATTAGTGCGTGTATAGTATCATATTTATTATTATTATAGTTCTAGATATATATGTATAGTATATGATTAGGTATATTGTATATATTTCTATATAGGTATTCTATTTTAGTTATTATTTTTTTTATGATTAATTTTATTATGTTATTTGGTTTTTGATTACCTGACGTATGAACCTGCCATTAAATTTCTATTAACCTTTCATGTCAGCAAAACAGGTAGCCTGGAAGAAACCGCTTTCAGCGATAAGGTCGCCTTTTGTAACCTTACCATTGTCTCATCAGTGTTTAAATATGTAATATCTTAGTGTGCAATAAAGTGTTCATTCATTCAAGTTATATGTCACATAATATTAGTAAAACTTTTAGTACTTATTTACCTTTGTTAAACGTTCAGGTACATGCGAAGCAGAGCGCCTTCAACGGCGGCGCAGTACTACGCGGGTGTGGCCGCGGGGGAGAAGGGCGCCGTGGGCGAGCAGATCTCCCGCCTGCAGGCCGCCCTCGACGCCATGAAGGCCGCCGGCTCGCTCTCGCAGACACTGCAGGTATACCACGCCGAGACACCGTTTTGTGGCGTGAAAAGTACTCGAAACCGAAGGTCATGTATGAAAAGATGCATGAATGTAGATGAAGCGAAAGGGGTATGTCAGGACCGTGACAAATGGAGGTCTGTAGTCTCTGCCTACCCCTCTGGGAGACAGGCGTGAAGTGTATGTATGTACAATATGGGAGAAAAGGCGAAGTTGAATGCAGATGGCGCTAGTTTTCAAGCGAAACTAGCGCCATTAGGTCGCGAGATTTCTTTCCGATTTTCAATTATTAACACAAAAATTACATTTTAATATTCGTTAAGTCCACTCTCTAACGGGTATCGGCGGAACACCAGCGCCGCAGGTAACTGTGGCATTATGCTGAGTCGAGACCCTTTTGCTGGCTTGAGAGCTGTCACACGCTCAGTGGGTACTGCTTAGTGCGAGTTGGTACGCTTTTGATTGCATTGTCCTTGTCTTATGTGTGTATTAATGATTGTTTTCCTATTGTTTCTTTTATTTATTTTTTTCTCATGTCTGTTAGTTCTTAAGTTTGTAAATAAACGTAAACATAAGTGATCTTCGTTTTATAATTGCATCAGCCTCCTGGTTTTTTTACCATTGTCACCAATACTTACTTATACATATGCGCATAGCTCCACTCCTGTCTCCTAGAGGGGTAGGCGGACACAAAAGTGTCTATCTACTGCAACCCTAACACACATATCTTGCTTCTTCTACATTATAACACTTAACACTCAGGCACGCGTTGTTAAACACATACTTAACAACATGTAACAGTTGAGCTTGACTTGGGGCGTATGCCAATCTAATTTGTTGTGTATATCAACAGATTACAATGAGTGCAAGATTACTTGTAAGGGAAAGTTAATGTACGAAACAAACCCAATGATAGTTGTTCTAACACTGAATTTATTATAATAATAATCAATATAAAAATACTTATGCACGTTAACATTGTGTGAGTAAACGCTTACACAGCGTATTATATTTATACCTATGTGCGGTAACCCGTACATAATTTTTGATGTATGTACAGGAGGTATCGTCGAAGGCGGGCCGCCAGCTGGCCGCGGCGCGCAAGGACAACGACTTCATCTACCACGAGCGCGTCCCCGACCTCGCGGCCTTGCCCGCCGTGCAGCGCGCCGTGCTCGCCAAGCCCATACCCGTGCAGAGGAAGTACACCGACAAACCCGGTTAGTACGCTGCTTGCACTTTATTCAAATAAAACAGTAGATGCTAGGATATAAAACAGTAGATGCTAGGATAATGAGGAATTTTCTACCTCACAAAAAATGTACTCTTCAGAATTTTGGAGATACACTACCTACTATTAATCAAAGTAACTAGGTATGCGTCTGTGGTCCAGTTGCTCGTATACTTGACTTGTAACCGGGAGGTCCCGGGTTCGAGTCCGGCTACTGGACGTGTACCGATGGGACTCTTTTTCAGAGCCTATGTACACAACGCAACGCTCGTACGGTGAAGGACAACATCGTGATGGCCCCCTGTCACGTTGGGTGAAATACGCTCGGTGAACCCGGTGCCTCTGCCTACTCCTCTTTGGGCGTGAAGTGTATTTTTATTTTTTTATTTTAACAAGGTAACTACCTACTTAACGAAATTTACCGAATATTTACGTATTGCGCTTTTCAATGGGGAATTTTTTTCGTTTCGGAGAACTGTCATTACCGTCAAACTTTGTTTGGAAAGTGTGACAGTAATGACAGTTCTCCGCCCGAAAATCTGTCCGAAAAACGTGAAAGAAAATTCCCCATTCGGAATTGTAGTGTATATAAAAGTGGTACTGACCAATAGATGAATAGGTACCTTCTGAACAAGTGTGCTCCATTGTAGACCACATCGCTGCTTAACATCAGACAGGATGGTGATCAAACGCTTGTTCATAGCGTTTAAAAAAAAAATGTTTCAAGGCGTAATGTAACACGTTACACAGCGAGCATTTGTGCAATCAGTACGTAGTGTTACACTGATTTTATACCAGCTCGATGCGTTTGTTACATTGCGCCTTGTAACGTTGGTCAGTGAGTACCCACGTTAACGCAAGCGCGTCGTCTATTAGATCTGTTCGCGGTGCTGCCGGGCGTGGCGGGCGCGAGGCGCGTGGCGGAGCTGTCGAGCACGCGCGCCGCCGCCGTCGCCGCGCACCTCGACCGCGCCAGGCAGGCCACGCAGACACTCAACGGGTACGTTCAACGCACCACACTCGATGGAACATCTCTCCACGTCGGAACCATAATCCGATATGTTGGGTTGTAGAGGTTGTGTGTAGTGCACGACGATTAGAAATAAAACATGTTGTCAGGTCAAAAACCCAAAGAAGAGTGCTTTATTGAATACGTAACTTATTCATAGACACACAAATGCTTACAATGCAATCCTCATTCGCGGCGGGCGTATGTCGCTGTTAGTTCGCGATGTTGCAGTTATAATGTTAAATCATTATATCTCAATAACGATGCTCCCAATATGGAAGAAAACGCAAAAGTTGAATGCAGGTGGCGCTTTGTACGCTTGACCCATATGGACCAATGACAGTGAGGCAATCTGACACATGACCTTGTAGTGACAATCGATCAACCAATCGTGCTGTTTTGGGTCAAGCTATACTAGCGCCATTAGTTAATGAGTTTTCTACCCCATTAAAAATGTCGGTAGTGCAATTTTAGAAGTATGTAGTAGTGTACTTTTCTACACCGTTAGATTGGCGATATTAAGATCTAAAAACTTATGTGAAATGAATGAAATAATTTTATTTATACAAAGCACATTACATTGAACACGAAACAGTACCATACAGAATTGAGGTACCGAGTCCTATCTTATATATAAAATAATGATAAAAAAACATGGATAGGTATAGATAGGTTTGTGTATCTAGTGGCGCGACTGGTACCCACAAAGTGCTGCGTTGTATAAACTGGCACCGGCTCGGGATCCTGCCTGCACGAACAAATGATCGCAGACATCATTGGGGGAGGCCCTCGCCCAGCAGTGGACGCCATGCAGCTGATGATGATGATAATGTAAGAATAGATGATGCAGAATGCCATTTGACAGCATATCAAACTAAATAATCGTCCGATACTAAGTCGTTTAGTATCACTAGTTGCGAATGTTTGGCCTGTGGAAACAGGTTTAGTAGGATGTGAGCCTTGTGCCCAGCAGTCCCGGGCATAAGAATAGGACTGAGGTCTCCCCTTACCTGTCGTAAAAGGCGACTGGGCTGTGGCACGCGGGCGGGGACTCGCGCGCCATTCACGGCCCCTGAGTGGCGACGGCGGTAGCGTGGTGACCCTGTTACCGCCGTACGACATCGTTGCCGCTGGGTTGCGAATCCCCCCATTCCGGGTGACGGTCCGCCGAAGGGCTAGCCCGCGGGCCACCCTGACGTAGCCTAAGCTGTTCCGGGACCCCCGGCCCAATACGCGGGGGATGGTCACCGTGGGTTTAGTGGCTTGCGAAGTCCCACAACCCCGCGCGCTGTCCCCGTTAGTGGGGGTATCCATAAAGAGTCACCACGATTAAAAAAAATCGTGAGAAACCTTAACCTGTGAATGTACGTGAGACAGCCACGCCTCCGCAAAAATTCCGGCTTACATACCCATTGTACATCCCAGCATCATGACTCCCTGAAAACTCGCGGCGTGCTGGAGCGGCGGCGGTGCGCGGGCGGGGGGGCGGGGCGGGCGAGG
>SJJU01072446.1:0-16299 GCA_012932125.1 Conopomorpha cramerella
AAGGGTTAAGAGCCGCAAGTGGTCAAGGAGATGTATCCCCAATGCTCTCTCCACTAAAGATTGCGGACGGCAGTGTATGTATGTCAGTGGCGTGCACATCATATAGGCAAAAAGACACTGCCTACCTTAGTATTCTAGCTTCCCGACCTAATAAAAGAGCTTTATTTTATTTTGGATAGCAAACAGTTGTACATTACAAGGTAGGTTTTACAAATTTTAGGTACATAATATGAGACAAATGTACAGCCAACTACACCATCCCACAAATTAATACATACAAACAAAAGACTGGATAGTTAGTTTAACTACTTAAGTAGTTTTAGTTATTGCTAGATCTTTTTTTGTTGTACTCACGACAGAGACTAACGGAGGTTCCTGTGTTTTGTGGGTTAGTAGATAGGTTGTCTATATTTCGTAAAGACAAGTTACCTATACATAGGTGTCAATCCTTGGGGGTCACTGCCTACCTTATCGTAAAAGCCAGTGCACGCCACTTATGTATGTATGTATGTATGCAATACCGGAACATTGATATCGTCGCCTGACACGTGATAACTTGAATGGCCTGTTCTCTGAGCATGAACCGGTGCTCAGGATCCCAATCAATGGAGGCCAAATGTGCGGAAACCGGACGTGGAACACTTCTTAACACGCCGACCTAGATACGCAAAGTAATTTATTAAGGAATATAATAAGTTGAGCGCCTAAAAATACTAAGTTGAGCAACAAAATTACTAATTGAGCAGAAAATTTTTTGATTTTGTATTTATTAGCTGACCAAATCAGTAATTTTATCGCTAAGTCAGTATTTTGGTTAGGTTAGGTTAGACTTTTTTGATGCACGTTTAAATACTATCCATTTATTAATATACTAAATATACGTTGTGGTATTAACCCCTGCTTATCCAGCTCCCGTGGGAATTTCGGGATTAAATATAGCTTATTTCCTACTACAGGTATATGTATATTCACCAAGTTTCGTTAAAAAAAAACAAATAATACATAGTATAAAACAAAGAACGCGTCCCGCTGTCTCTCCCTATGTATGCTTAGATGTTTAAAACTACGCAAGGGATTTTGATCCGGTTAATAATCTATATAGAGGTATATATAAAAGAAAGTCGTGTTAGTTACACCATTTATAACTCAAGATAGACTGAACCGATTTGGTTGAAAATCGGTGGGAAGGTAGCTTAGAACCGGGAGACGGACATAGGATACCTTTTACCCCGATCCTGTTGGTCGCGTCGCTATATATAGGGTGTTATAGTTTGTATGAAGATTTAATACTGAAACTACGTGAATGAAATCGCGGGGCGTCCACTAGTTATATGTAAATAATTTTAAAGAAAAAAGAACCCACCTCAACTAGTACTAGTCCCCGCCCATACGTTTTTAAAGTTCCCCTCGATGTATCTGGTTTGCCATCATGAAACCCTGATTTCCTTCAGAATCATCACGAGACATTGGAAATAATATTCGTACCAACAAAAAACAATCATGAAAATCGGTTCATAAACAATAAAGTTAGCCGCGAACAAATTGTGACGGCCGAATTGAAGAAAACTCCTTTTGTGAAGTCGCTTAGCAAATCCTATAAAGTTAATTTTATTGGTCATCTAGCCCTAGGTCTAATGACTTTATTTCCAATCGTCTCCACTCAACTCTTGCGCAGTCCGGTACCGCCGCCGCCGCCGCACTGTTCCTAATACGAACGAGTCGTAAGTGTTTTCTAGCCTCCGCCATTACCCTGAACAGATCACTCTGCGGTTAGCACAGTTTCTATTTCCCTCGCTGCTGTTTACCGACCTCACTTTCCATGTGTCCCTCTTGTAGTACGAGCTCAAGTTACGTCAGTTTTTTCTCCATTTTCGCGAGTGGCACTCCATTCTCATTACGGCTAGCGCAAGGAAATGGACAGTCACAATGAAAACACTGTGTTTACTTTTCTAAATGCAGTGAAGGCGCTGCGTACCGTAATGAGGTTTAAGTGTAACCTTCGCTTCCTGCGCCAATAAGTATACAGTGATTCAGAGCCACTTGTCGCGTTTATTTAGTGCAACGTTGTATCGGCCGGTATAAACTGACCTCTGTCGTCTACGAGATGTCTTTAGTCAAGTGTGAGATTAGCTATAGAGAAGCGGGAATAGCGTTTCGATTAAGGACACGGTACAGATATGGTAGCGCGAAACATTTGCCGTACAAATTAAGTGTAATCACTTCTTGGCTTAGCTTGAGTACCTACAGGTGAGAGCTCGTGGGTTCTAAAGATTTCATCTCTATGTATGCGACTAGCTGATCCGGGAAAATGTTTTTTTGCCAATGTACATTATTAAACGTTTTCCTGCTGTTATGTGTTAGAGACTCTATCTATTAAAGAAAACCGCACCTAAATCCGTTACGTGGTTTTAAAAGATCTAAGCATACATCTAGAAGTGTAGTGACAGCGAAAAATACATGTGTCACCACCCCAGCCCAACATTTCCCGTCATGGGGGTCGCAAGAGGCGACAGAGAGAGCTCCCCAGAGAACGGACAGCAGCGCTCTCTGTGATTTAAACCACTACACCACTGCGATCGCCAACCCGCCTGCCAAGCGTGGGGATTATTGGTGTACCTACTTGTATAAAGGTTGCCAGATATTATACAACGCACAGTCACATTATGTCCGTGCCAACATTGTCCCGCTAATTGCTTCGTCCAGCTGCTTGGTGTTTAAAGGTGGACGCTCATTACAAATTGCCTCTGAAAAAAATTAACTGTGCGACGTGTGTAAAACTAACATAGATGGCGATATCATCGCTTACATGTTATGTGAATAAGGAATTTTCTTTGACGTTTTTCTGACAGATTTTCGGGCGGGAGAACTGTCATTACTGTCAAACTATGTTTGTATAGTATGACAGTAATGACATTTCTCCGCCCGAAAATCTGTCAGAAAAAACCCAAAAAAAATTCCCCATTTGAATATGTTTGGCGAAATGTGGGTTCTTGTTTAGAAAGTGCCTGTGCCTACCCCGCTTTGGTAATAAATGTGATCTATGTAACTTGCATACTGGAGACTGTAGAGTTTACAGACGTACGATAGTGATGTATTTATAACTATTGGACGCCTCCCGATTTCATTCGCGTAGTTTCAGTATGTCATACAAACTATAGCCATCTCTAAGTCCCCACAGGAACGAGATAAAAAGCACCCTATGCACTCCAAAAGCTCCACAGCAAAAGCACTCCTGATTCTAAGCTACGTCCCCACAAATTTTCTGCCTAATTGGTTGAATCGTTCTTGAGTTATAAGTGTTGTAACAAACCCGTCTTTGTTTTATTTATATAGATAATAATACCGAATATTTTTAACTAATGGACCCCCCGCGATTAAATTCGCGTTATTTCACAAACTATAACATAATTCACAAAATATAACATCCTTTATACATAATATATCGACACGTCCCACAGTGTCGGGATAAATACCTTTTATTTATCATTTTTTAATGAAACGCGCACTGACATGATATATTATAAGTTTAAAACGGTTATCATAGCGCGAAAATTAACTAAAGATAAGCTGAATATAAGCTAAATGCTTATGTTTAGTTAATTTTCGCGCTATAATACTCGTTTTAAACTCATCATAAAAGTATCCTACGCCCGTCTCCAAGTTTTCGACTAGTCCAATGAATAATGTCCGCTAACCTTAACTATCACCGGAGTAAAGTAACATAATAAGTGTTTTTAATTATTCATGACGAGCACTCTAGGTCGGGTTTTTGTCCGGATTCCGGATTGAAAACGATGCCAACACCCAACCGCCGCCGTCGCCAGGACGAGATGGGCGTTCGCACAATAGAGGCGACTGCGTGACGTTTGTCTGTCATACCCGTTTGGCCGGGGTCCTTGGGAACCAGCTCGCGGAAAACCAGACTCAGTTACCTTTACATATAGGTACAGTCGGCTAAAGATCTGCTCCACTACCCTAAGGCTGAAACTCGTATGAATGGTTAGGGATTAAGGTTATCTTTTTACAAGTCACAATAAAAGAGCTTCTGTGGTTCAGTTGGTCGGATACTTAACTTGTGATCGCGAGGTCGCGGGTTCGAGATCGGCTACTGGACGTGTACCAATGGGACTCTTTTTCATAGCCTATGAACACGACGCAACGCTCATACAGTGAAGGACAACATCGTGATGAAACCCGCACGCCACAAGGTGTGTGAACCCTATGACGGCGATGGGCTCACCCCCTGTCACGTTGGGTTAAATACGCTTGGTGAACTGTGTGCATTAAAAAAATTAAAAGGCGTCAAATTACTTTGTTTCCTACTAAGTACTTACTATTAACTTACTATTTATTTGTTACATACACACACGTCCATAACTCCAAAAAGGAATGGACAGAACAAGGACCTTTCGGCCACAAATGTGTTCTTTATTTCTCAACTCATCATCAGTCCATACTTGTCCACTGCTGGACATAGGCCTCTCCAATTGCACGCCACTGTGATCTGTTTTCGGCTTCTCGCATCCCGCTTCTGCCAGCCATCTTGCGTATATCATGAGTCCACCTTTCCTGAGGGCGTCCTACACTCCGTTTGCCGAGACACATTCTCCATGAAAGATCTCTTTTGCTCCAAAGGTCATCGGTTCTTCAGCTTGGTAAAACGATGAGCTATGTCAATGACTTTGGTTCTCCATCAGTATAAAAATGTTGTTTATATTTTTTTAAAGTTGATATGTGCTAAGAAGAAATATTTATTTTCTATTTGGTAATTAAAAACGCTTTAGATTAGAGCGTGATTAAAACGGGGACACCCATTAAATTGGAAAAATATTTACGATATCTCCATACCGACCACAAACAATTGCCCAATGCTTTAAATAATATCAATGGAATAAAAATAAAACATTTTGTTATTTACAAAATGTCAATCGTAAATTCAAGTGCAATTAGAGCGATATCGATCTCAATTAATTTATATTTGATATATTACTATCTAAAATCAATTATCTCTCAGCCAGTTCTGAAACAACTATTTGCGCAGGCGGAAGTCCACTTTGTAATGTACAGTAACAAACACGTGAAGTGTGCTGACGGCGAATAGAATACATGTGTCACCACCCCAGCACATCTTTCCCGTCGTAGAGGTCATAGGAGACAGTCCATGATGAAAAGATTCCAAGGTCAGCTTAGCCCACACAATTTGAGCCCGCGAGCTAACATCCTGCCTGGTGTTAAGCAGCGATGGGATCTACGATGGAGCACACCTGTCCATCAGGTACCTATTCATCCCAGTGACTTGAAGACCTTCAGACTGTACTGCGCAGGAAACACAGACTCCGGAAAGTCATTCCACTTCCTGGCGGTTCGCACTATGAAAGTGGACGCAAACCGTTTGGTTCGCGTAAATGGTTGCTTTTGGTCTGAAGTGTAGATAAATACAAAACAATGACAATGTAAATGTACGACTTCATAATTCATTGTAAACTAGACAGTGCATAAATACGATGTAATTATCGTAGTAAGGATAAAAAAGACTATTTATTAACATTTATTTATCCTAACACAGCTACATACAATTTATTACCTAGTCATACATACATACATGCATACATTAACACCCATACATAATCCCTAATAGCTTGAATATAACCTTATGTACTTGTAAGTGTGTTACGCTTTCAAGCGAAACTACTTGACCAATCATCATGATACTTTCTATTATTCTTAGTGGTATTACAAGTAACATTAGCTACGTATTTTTTTATTTTAAAATTCCCACGGGAATGGAATACATACATAAAACTGCAGGGTATAGCTAGTCAATACATAGTATAAAGCAAGGTCGCTTCCCGCTGTCTGTCCCTATGTATGCTTAGATCTTTAAATCTACGAAACGGATTTAGATGCGGTTTTCTTTAGTAGATAGAGTGATTCTTAATGAAGGTTTATATGTATAATACATACATATAATAGCAAGGAAATACTGTTAATACAGTATATTAGCCATTACTTTTGCCGCAACGCAAAGCTCGTACGGTAAAGGACAACATCGTGATGAAACCCGCACACTACAAGGTGTGTGAACCCTATAACGGCGATGGGCTCACCCCTGTCACGTTGCGTTAAATACGCTTGGTGAACCGTGGGCATTTGCTTATTAAGCAAATGCCTACCCCGCTTTGGGATTAAAAGGCGTGAAGTGTATTTATTTTATGTTTTTACTTTTGCCGGATCAGCTGTTATATTATAAACATGGAACTTACCTGTTTACATGAATACTTCTATTAGCCAACAATGCGCACTGTCGGTAGTCATTGAAGCCTCAACAAGCCCTTGTTCTATCAACACTAACATCTAACTTAACGCTAACAGTACCTACCAGTGTACAGTCGGCCAAGAAAGTTGCCTTATTAGTTCATCATTAGCCTATACTTGTCCACTGCTGGACATAGGCCTCTCCAATTGCACGCCACTGTGATCAGTTTTCGGCTTCTCGCATCCAGCTTCTGCCAGCCATCTTGCCTATATCATCAGTCCACCTTGCCTGAGGGCGTCCTACACTCCGTTTGCCGAGACGCCGTATCAGTTATAATATTTATTTATTTATAATCCTAAATTGTTAATTAGCCGTGTGGTGACGGCGAATAGAATACATGTGTCACCACCCCAGCCCAACTTTTCCGTCATGGGGGTCATAAGAGGCGACCGAGGGAACTCTTTAGAGAACGGGCAGAAGCGCTCTCTGTGAGTTAAACCACAACACTACTGCGATCGCCAACCCGCCTGCCAAGCGTGGCGATTACTGTGATTTCCCTCTCAAATGACGCAAATGATTGGGACAGGCCGTCGTCCAGCAGTGTACGTTATGTGGCTGATGATGATCTCTAGGCATACTCTTAATCGTAAGTCTGCTTTGTACAGCTTTCCGTAGGTGGAGGCCTGGAGTTCTCTAGAACAGGGTTACCTAGTTTAGGCTCCAGCCTTCTTATACCAATGTATCTGTAATATTCACTGTACCGTGTTCCCTAATTACTCATGTTTGGTTATTTATTTATTTAATACTTCATTGCAACAAAGTACAATAGGCGGACTTAATACTAATAGTATTATCTACCAGTCAACATCACAACATGGGAGAAAGAGGTAGTTGCGGGTCAACGGAGTATTACAATGACAATAAGTAAAGGTAATTTAAAACTAAATATGTAAAAAGATATAGATATCAATAGATCCATAATTATTATAAATATAAACACTACTATGATACTACTATGTTATGTGAAGGAAATAAATTTATTATTATTATTAGATGATGGAATTGTTAGATCAGGTACTTGGGTGACTGTACATAGCCATGTGGACCGCGCGATCTCCACTGAGATATCTGGTAAACATCGCGAACGCATATTTCCAACGAGATGTGGTGTTTTCATTCACTAATCGAACTGTTTCATCGTCTGTTTACTGTACAGTCAGGAGTCTGCTATCTACGTGTTGAGTCGGAAACACTCTTAAGCCGACAAAAAAAACTATTCTACTTGACCAACACATACTTTGAACCTTATTGAATGTCTTCACTGGAACTATCTAAAGATTTCAGAGAAGTTGTCACAGAATAATCACATAAGGTTTGTAACACTACAGTACACATACCTATTTAAACAGTAAACAATAATATCATCATCATCATCATCATCATCAGCCCATACCTGTTCACTGCTGGACATAGGCCTCTCCAATTGCACGCCACAATAATATCACATTATACTTAAAAGCTAGATTGTATGATAAACATCACCCGGGTTTATGTGATGGAGTCGGTAATTAGAATAACAAACGTCCACATCTATCAGAAAAACTCCTGACCTTGTCTGATTAAGGGTTAAAGAAAATCGCATAAAAATCCGTTACGTAGTTTCAAAGATCCAAGCATACATGGGGACAAACAGTAGGAGCGTTTTTACTCTTTTTGGCGCATGTAAATAAAAACTTATTTTTAAAAAGGTTTCATACTTTTAATTTATTTTTTGTATACTATGTATTGATTACTAATGGGCCGCCCTAGGAAGAGATGGTGCGAAGACATCGTCCGCCAGAACAAAAACTGGTGGACATCAGCGCAGAATCGGGATGAGTGGAGGAATCCTCATGGACACCCCGCCGCTATGGGAACGGCGACGGGATAGTGTCAGACTTCTACTGACTAAAACCCCCCGATTGCCTTCATTTATTGCTGGTGCTGGGTGTGTCCTGGGCACCCAGAGGACATTCTTCAGGGCCCACCCGACGAGCGACCAGCCCCTGTGGGCTCCTGGGCCCGGAACTACAGGGCGAGAGGCCTTTACCCTGCAGTGGGATCCAGTAGGCTAGTAATAATAATAATAAATGAACGTCTGCGGTCCAGTTGGTCGGATCCTTGACTTGTAACCGGGAGGTTCCGGGCTCGAGTCCGGCTACTGGACGTGTACCAATGGGACTCTTTTTCAGAGCCTATGTACGCAACACAACGCTCGTATGGTGAAGGACAACATCGTGATGAAACCCGCTACAAGGTGTGTGAACCCTATAACGGCGATGGGCTCACCCCCTGTCACGTTGGGTTAGATACGCTTGGTTGAACCGTGGATATTTGCTTTAGCAAGTGCCTCTTCCTACCCCGCTTTGGGATTAAAGGCGTGAAGTGTATTTTTTATTAATAAATGATTACTAATAAACATATTATTTACACCTTACATGCCTATGATGGTACATAGAAATCCTGTACGGCTCAACAGAGCCGATGAGATGCCTATAACCGAAGTCGCGGCTCTTCAAAGCAATCTCACTGCCATTCGGTATCAGTTCTGCAACATCGGCTGCGCACGCACACGTACAGCGACTTGCGGAGATTATTTTCCTTTTCTTAAACCGTAACATGACCACAAGAGGTTTTTAGCCCTACTTAGGTGTAGCTTTTATTAATTAACTTTTAAACGCCTCGCGATAACATCGGCCTAGTTTCAGTTATTCATACAAATATTACCGGGCCCGTTGGTGTAGTGGTCAGCATGTCTGCCTCTGCTCCATAGGGCCGTGGTTCGATTCCCACCGCTGGCAGGTATTTAGGTGATGAGCTTTTAAGTACTTGTTGGATGTGTCTGGGTGTTTTATTTATATAAGTATGTATTTAAAGAAAAAAAAAAGTATTTAAGTAAATATATCTCGTTGTCTGACTTCCATAACACAAGTGCTTTGGCTACTTAACATGGGATGAAGGCAATGTATGTGTTGTAAAATATATATTTATTTATTTATAATATTAACACCACCACAATGCGTACCTATCGCAGCTTAGTAAAAAAAGGCAAATCTGTTCTTACTGGTTCTAAATATAGTAGGCACCTAAGTCTTAAGTCTCTAGGTGCAGCGGTTTCGCTTAGGCGATGATGTGGATGAGTGGTTCTGTTTTATACTATAGGAAATGAACAAGGCGAGACTTCACTTCTGGTACCTCATTACTATTACCACATCTGTGTCAATAGTTAAAGAAACGAATGTACACACGTAAACTCACGTCTGTTATCCCTAATAGGGTGAGCAAAAACATTGGAGACGTACTTCCTAGATAACTTTTAGTGGCTTGATTTGACAGGAGGCCAACCCATCATCAAATGATCCCTTTCGTATGCTCTGTTGTATAGCCGTAGGTCACCTTTTACGAATTATCTGAGAAGTAATACATCTAGTAATAATAATATTAAAACGTATGTACTAAAATATCTGTTACTAATTAGCCTTCAAAAACAAAACTGTAATCAGTACAGAAACAACAATCATTGCCTGTACCTACCTTTCATTCACGGACGCGAAAGAAAATCGATTAGAGAACGACCATCGCGTATCGATTAATTGTTCGAAAGCACATAACTCGGCGCTCGTCGGCAGTGGGCGCCGATTCTCGGGCCCGATCTCGATTCCCTCGGCCCTAATCTGCTAATTGACGTGTTGCGTCGGCAATTGGAGAGGCAAGGGCCCACATACGCGCTGATGGACTTCCTAGATATTCCGTACGACTCTATTCAACGTGTGAGCTAACATCGTTTTTGTTCTCACTACAATTATAATGACATTTGGTTCCAACTAGGTATGTAGGTAGGTACAAACGAGCTGCGACTGGGCAAAGTAGGAACTTTGCTTTACGATTGTTGCAAAATATGTTTATCTTCAACTAGTGGACTCGACAGACGTTGCCCTGTCTTAACTATATCCAGGGTGGCCTGTACCCAGCAGTGGATGTCATTTTCTGCATTTTCAACCTTCTGCTGTCATTAATAAGCACAACAAATAAAGAATTAGCAAAATCTGACCACCCGTTCCGGAGTTATGGAGTGACAACGAAAAGTGCCTTGATTTTTATATATAATATAAATAGAATACAGAGTCGCCTCCCGCTGTCTGCCCCTATGTATGCTTAGATCTTTAAAAATAATACTTATTGGTACTTTACCTAAAACTTCGAAAAGTGGATAAAGAAAGTTTTGTAAAACATCCCAAAAAAATTATTAAAGTTTAAAAAGAACAGACAATAGTGTCGACAGGCTAGTTGTCAAGTGTCAGTAAAGATGAGAATGAGATTAAATAAGGACCAAACAGGTCAAAAATAAATGAATATGAATATCGACGGTTAAGAATCAATACCACCTGACATTTTTACGATTTTTAGTTTTTAATGCAGTTCGTCTTAAAATTAACTTTCCCGTGTACTGGCAAAAACACCTAAACTAAAATGGCTGTATTTAGCGAGTTATTAAACCGTGGCAATACCGCCTATTTAGAATTGACGTAGTATTGTATGCCAAAAATGAAACGTTTTTTTCGTCTCCTGTAAAATCTTGTTTTTGAAGTTAGATGATATTGATTCTTAACCGTCGATATGTAAAATATCTCATCTCGAATAATATGCGCTGACGTTTAAGACGCATGTGCCGATGTATATTCCTAAAGTCAATTATTTTCAAAAAACCGCTTACACAAAATACTTCACGCTGTCATCATTAGCGGATGATGGAAAGCGCCCCCTTTACCTACATTAATAATTAATTAGTGCATGAAGACTGCAATCCCTTAGGCCACGCAAACAACAGTAAATATATAAAAAAAGAACACATCGATTGGTGCAGATTTCCCTGCGATATTGTTTATCCCGTTAGAGTCGACGTGTTAATTGATCAGTCTGCATTTCCTACACGCGCGATGCAACATGCCTGCTAATGGACACTATTGGACACCTTGCGAAAAGGCACATGTTGAGAAATGGTACTTACCAAATCAAATCAAATCTTTTTTAGAATTTTCACTTAAATGCTACGGGTTAACAATGACCTCCACTGTAGGTAGTCCTGAGTTGTGGGGTTCTTCTATGCTTCACATTGTAGTCTTTTGGTGGCGCAATCTGGTAAAAATTTAAAACTAAAATAAAATATTAAACATTATTGCTAATAAGTATAAAAAATGGGTTGGGAATAGGATTCAACATGGTAGGAATATAAATATTACTTACTATACTTGGTAGGTATACTGTGGGTAGATATGGACAATGATGCAGATGTGACAAAACTTATGTTTCATCAATTTTATCACAACAATTGTTTATCTATCTCTACTAATCTCTTGGATTTTCCAATTTTTCAGTTAAAATTTTTGGGTTCATATACAGCGTTATGTTCTTTCACTCGCTTCTTATTTGTAGACTCTCAACAGAGGTCCTCATTCGAACATTTCCCACGCAATTAGTAAAATAAAAATAAATACACTTCACGCCTTTTAATCCCAAAGCGGGGTAGGCAGAGGCACTTGCTTAATAAGCAAATTCCCACGGTTCACCAAGTATATTTAACCCAACGTCACAGGGGGTGAGCCCATCGCCGTATCGCAATTAGTATTTTACTCAATTATCAACTCTCCAGCATATTTCCCAACGTTTCGGACACAACTTTAAGAACTTTATTGAGTGTTTTAATTTTGAAAAAATACTCTTCCCGCCTTTTAATCCCTAAGCGGGAAAGGCAGAGGCACTTGCTAAGCTAGTTGCCCACAGTTCACCAAGCGTATTTAACCCAACGTGACAGGGGGTGAGCCCATCGCCGTTATAGGGTTCACACACCTTGTGGTGTGGTTTTCATCACGTTGTTGTCCTTCACCGTCCGAGCTTTGCGTTGCGTACATAGGCTCTGAAAGAGGGTCCCATTGGTACACGTCCAGTAGCCTGTGATCTAATTTTTCAACGAAATTTCAAAGTAAATCAGCAATTCAGAAACTCACTTTGATCAGAAACTCACAACCCACTGCTAAACATAGGACTTCTTTACGACGAATCCGAGAAACGTTTTCTCAGAATTAACTTTATTTAAATTGATATAACTGCAGCTTATAACTTTACGTTCGTTATAGAAGAGATGGAAAGTTAGTAACAAATTATTATAATAATATCTATGTGGGTATTAAATTAAACCCGCTTCGTTTTATGAAGTACACCTGTTATAAAATACTCTTGCATGAGTTGTAAAAGTGCATTTCTACGTATAGTACTTAGTTTTACTGCTTGCTTTATATAGGGATTTCACTTTTATAGCGTACAGATAGAAAAATTAATATAAGCACCGTAACCAGCGGTAAAGGTGTGTCTGACTTGAAAACAGGACGTCCTCTGTTCTATTCCCTTCATCATAAAAAAATTAAAAAATTAATACACTTCCCGCCTTTTAATCCCAAAGCGGGGTAGACAGAGGCACTTGCTTAATAAGCAAATGCCCACGGTTCACCAAGCGTATTTAACCCAACGTGATAGGGGGTGAGCCCATCGCCGTTATTCCCTTCATCATCATTAGCCACATGAAGTCCACTGCTGGACGAGGGCCTCTCCCAATCGTTTCTATGATAATTAGGAAGGAAATGCCAATGATCTTCACGCTTGGCAGGCGGGTTGGCGATCGCAGTGGTGTTGTGGTTTAATTCACATAGAGCGCTGCTGCCCGTCCCCTGGAGAGTTCCCTTACCAGAAGTTAAAAAGAAGAACGACATTTAATAGCATTACACAGCGCTCTATTATGAAGAAAAACCTCATGATCGAAATCCATTCAGTTTCTCCTAAAGAAGGAAACAAACACCAAACAAACACAATGGCATTTCACATAACACAAACTTTCGCATTTTGATCTGTAATCAATTAATAATTAGAATGTATCAGCTGCCTTTCTTCCTGGCATATCGTAGAAGGCTATTATGGAATCTGGAAGTTTAAGTTTATTTATTTTTTTAAACACTTTGAACAAGCTTTGGACCACTATCCTGCCTGATGTTAAGCAGCGATGTGGTCTAACGATGGAGCACACAGCAATGAGCTAGTAACTTGTAACCGAAGTCTCATATTGTCATTCTTAAATCCTTATGCTAAATGTAGCTGAAGGATCCTTGAGCTCCTAAGATTCTTACCTCCTTTTGGGAATTACGGACATAATTGTATGTATGTACAATCTTTCGCATTTATAATTGAGTAGGTAAGGTTTTTTTTATAACATATAGAGGTAGAGATAAGAAGGTGTTAGCGTGTGAAGTGGGCAGTGTAGGCGCTGCGATGAGTGAGCGGTCCCCGCTGCGAGGAACCTGTTGATTGATGGCCACCAGCTCATGTGGCACTGGTGTAAGGTTCAACGCACACTGAGCACTTTAAAGCGGGCGAATGTTTTTGCGATTTACTACCAAATTCATATATAAACAACGCGACGGTTCATCACGCCATCTGAAATACTCGTAATTTTGGGAAACAGATTTTTTTGAACAAAACGGACTATTTTTTTTGTTAAAATAAAACTGGAAAACGCAAATCAATAGAAGTAATAGTACTTTACTACCAGTGGCGTGCACTGGCTTTTCAAGGTAGGCAGTAATCCCCAAGGATTGACGCATATGTATAGGTAACTTGTCTTTACGAAATATAGGCACCTACATATCTACTCACACACAAAACACAGGACCTTCGCCAGCGTCTGTCGTGAGTACAACAAAAAAAGTTTCTAGCAATAACTCTATTATTAGGTCGGGTAACCAAAATACTATGGTAGGCAGTGTCTTTTTGCCTGTATGGTGTGCACGCCACTGATATCTACTCACCTACAAAACACAGGACCTTTGCCAGCCTCTGTCGTGAGTACGACAAAAAAAGTTCTAGCAATAACTCTATTATTAGGTCGGTTAGCCAAAAGGTAGGCAGTGTATTTTTTCCTATATAGTGTGCACGCCACTGTTACCTACCTACATCGTAACCGTAAAAAACACATTTCACGATTTGCACTCTCAATACATATCGTACCTAACGATGCATACCGTACGCAGTCTCTGCCCTCCGCACAGTTACTGGTTCTACCCCCATTGAAGTCTCGAATGATTTACGAGCCGCGAAGGTTTTCCTGCTATGTTGAATAGGTACCGTTTTGCAAAGATGTCCCGTACAACGCGAAGTCATTTTGTATTATGCTGATTGACATTTTGCGCGAGCGAGCGGTTCGCTGATGTTGTTTTCTTTTGTTGCAGGGCCGCCATAAGAGGAACGCCACTTTCCCAGGAGGACAGACCGCCAGCCTCCTGTCCACGTCTACGGGGAGAAGTAAGTTGTCTTGTGGAATTGGGCGTAGTTGCATAGAAAGGACTCAATCCACAAAAAGTTACTTCGGAGTTATTGAGCTTTAAAGTTTGGATGCGCTATTGAACCGCCATACATATGGATTGAGTCAGGGTACATAAACATAGGTCGTAGTGAACTTTTTGTGTAAATGTTTTTTTTTATATGATATGTCTTAACTTAGCACCCTGGTATAGCTAACTGAATTTCGGGCAAAGTGTGGATTGAGTCCTTTCTGTGTAACTGCGTCCAATTGTGATTTCGATTTGATTTCCTTACTACTATTACTTGTAGAGTCAAGAAAACTTGTGCGTTGAAGATCAGATATTTTTTTATAACGTACAAGCAAAAAATCAGTCATTTTGGGAAAAGCTCTTTTTGCGGTTAGTGCAGTATGTTAATCAATTAATTTTGGTGTTCTGACCTAATCAGCCGGAAGGACCGTATAATCCTACGAAGCAGTCGTATTAGGACTAACCTCATTCAGGTCCCAGTATCCCCTTTACTAATAAATAAACGCGTTCTAACTTATACCGAAGTCATTTCAGCTCTACTGAAACTGGTTACTTCATATTTAACATACAACTACAGCCCTAGACAACCCCCATCAAGAATGATACGACATAAAACAAATACGCGCTGTGATTGGTTACTATGTCACACATCTTGCGACTGATTGTTTCGACCCTTCCGGGATAGAGCCGGGATTCCGGGATAGAAAAAAAAGCTCTGTAGGTAAATCTTTAACTTCGTCCGTTGAACCTCGACGGGTGAATCACCATAGTAATATGTATATTTCCGGGATATTCCCACCCACTTTCCCACCACTGTGATTCCTGTTAGAGCCAGGATCTACAGCGGCATTCAGAATAGACAAGAGCTCAATCAGTGACGACTGGGCTAGATCCCGGGGGGGCCTAGCCTTCTGTCTTGGATCCCACATAGTTTTATTAAACTAAAGACGGTATAGAAATAAGAGGAAAATATATATATGCGCTACATTGCAATGCATACATATCGCACATCCTCTAAAAAACTGTCATAACACAAAAAAAATCAAATAATACAGAAAGGTGCATTTTTCTTTTCTTTTTAATCTACAAAAACGTCATATTCGTAATTCGCGGCTAGAGGGCACTTGTGACTGTTTGATTCTGAGCGACTTTGAACAGGGAAATAGGGAAATAAATAACATAAAATAGTGTTTTCTCAAAATCGCTTTTTTTATGTTACGACAGTTTTTTAGAGGATGTGCGATATGATTTTTTTACTGCCTGATGTGTCCTGTCATTTCTTTCTTGTAACGCTTTGCTAGAATATAATAAACCGCGTTTATTGATGACGTCACCTTATGTTCCACCTTCACCCATCCACCCGATTTCCGTAATAACGCACACGTAGTCCTGGATATGTCAGAGCTGACGGCCGACGCTGGTACACTACGCGAGGTGACGGAGCGGGGAGCGGCGCGCGCCCGCAGCGGGACCACCACGTGGCCCGGCCCGAGGGTTCAGCCGCCGCAGTCGGAGATACCCACCCTCAGTGCGCCGACACCTATCGATACTAAAGGTTCGTTTCTTTCAGTTCACTGCTTCCATATTACCAGTTTCACAGATATTTTTCCTCTGGCTGTTATAGCCAGA